>MJUU01050685.1:77127-88969 GCA_002080025.1 Modiolus philippinarum | reverse complement strand
TACAAGTACACCATATCTAAGAAAAATAAAGAGCATACATCTCTACCACGGGGAATTGTATTTTATGCATTTCTATTTATATTTTGGAATTCTATTTCTCTTTTTAACTGTACATGTCTGTGAATGATGGTAACAGTCGTGGTCAGACTAAAAACCGAGAACGATTGTCTATAACTACAACAGACACTGACAGTCCTTGTCAGTTTAAGGAATAGGTTTAAATGTTTGTTTATGACTATGAGCAATATCGTCAAACATTGACAGTCAGTGGTAAATTTTCTTTAAGTCTGAGACCGTCTGTCAGTAATCCGACACAGTCATAGACACATATGGTAAAATTCTGTCAACGACTGTCGGTGTCATTTGAAGTCTCTAATAAAAAAATACAATATATTTGACAATATTTTTCAATCTTTGGCAGTCGCTGAGAGTTGGAAAGTGACTGTTATTATTACGGACAGTCATTCTTTCCATAGTGAAGGCTGCAACAGATAGTCCAAATAACCTCAATAATAAGATGCCTCATTTTCAAGTGTGTTAATAAACCTTGGTCTTATCTGCTTCAAAGTTGAACCATATTTCCTAATGGCTGAACTTTTGGAAGGGTGAAGATTAATGGTCACATGTTTTAAAGGTGAGCAACTAAGGACATAACCAAATTCGACTCCAATTTTCGATGCAGTTTCATAGGAGATCTCTGAAAATGTTTTCCATTTGGTCCAATTTTAAACTAAGTTCCCGCTTGCGGTAATGTTGGATTTGGTGCAGACTTCGGGACTAATTTTTCAAGGGGGACTACCCAGGGACTACTGAGACCACGTTTGGATCTAATTAGCTTTGTTCTTTCAGAGGGAGGATAAAATCTAAGAATGCTTTCCTTTAGTGCCAAATGTGAAACTTTTTGAAACTTGGGTTTATGGCTTACTTGCTAAACACATTTTTCATAAGGGGCGAAATAAGGACATTTTTTTCTTAAGTTTGGTTCCAATTGGCCTAGAAATTTCAGAGTAGAAGAAGACCTTTAAATGCGTTTTCCAATAGCATATGTTTCCCTCTGGTGACCACCTTGGATGAAGTGTAGACATGCTACACATATTTTAAGGGGACCACCCAAGGAATTTTGTTATCAAGTTTGGATCCATTTGACAATATTAGTTTCAGAGAAGAAGATATTTGAAATCTTACCCATAGGGTCCAATGTAAAACTTTATTTCCCGCTGGCGGACACCTTCAGTGTAATAGTGACTTGCCAGACACAATTTTAAGTTGGGTTAACTAGGCACTATTATGACCAAATTTGGTTTCAATTGGCCTAGTAATTCCAGAGATGACCTTATAACATCATATAGTGCAATGTTAAACTTGGTTTCCCGATTCTATTTGGAAACTTGCAATATCTAAAGTTTTGTAAATTTTGTTGAAAACTAAGGAGTATCTCCCTCATGCAAAGCTCTGTCCTTAACTGATTTTAGCATTGCATTTAGATCATATTGGTTATTTTTTCTGTCAGTTTTTGAACATCTTTGGGTTTATGGTCTTCAAAACGTTTAGATTTTATCTGCACTGAGTTGTCGAAATGCGCATACGCAGAAAATAATTCACAATAACTTCGGTATTTAGTTATTTGTGGCCATCTTGGATGAGGTCGGACAATTTGACCATGTTCAATTAAATATAGTCTTTGACATACTGAACATTTCCGCAATTGAAACTACAATTCTATCTGAAATCGTCATTGGAATTTAAGACAAACTGTATAACATCACAAAATATTAGACCAACAAAGGTCAATAACTCACAAATTTGCCATTTTGGTATATCTTGATGCACTGCACATTTCTGAAGTTTTAGTTTAGCTCTATATCAAACTGTTTTTGAAAAATAATACTAGACAAATATATAAAATCACGAGAAAATTGACCAATAAAGGGCAATAACTCCAATATCGGTATTTCGATTTTCTTTTAAATTGCAATGTGGATAGATCTCGATATACTCAACATTTGTGCAGTTAATTAAACCTCTATCTATAATAGTTTTTTTTTTAACAAAACAATAAAAAGCATAAAAAATTTGAAACTTTTACGGAAAAGGGGCAATAACTGTTAATGGGTCGTCAGATTTTCTTCAGAACTGCAGGGCGGGCAGGGCAAGTTCGTTTAAAAGGCCTACTACTTTTAGAGAAGTTTTTTGGAAAAAAAGTTTTGGACGACGAACGCCAAATGCCTGGCTAAGGCATGTTGAGCTTAGCAAAGGGAAAGATTCTTTTTGTGATTATGACATTATACTTGTACAAGTTAAAATTATTCACTTACAACAGTGGAGCCCCTTGAGAAATATTTTGGACGGTTGTATTACTGAGTTGATAACTGTGCGGATGAATAAATCCATGTCGATGTCGTGAATGTCTCTATGTTTGTATATGAATAAGTTTCATCACAAGAACTAGCAATGATATCAAATAAGCAATTTATTAGTGAAAATTATAACCAACTTAATTAAGCAAACTGGTGCACTGCGATGACTGAATATCAATGTTTTCAACTCAGTCATTAGCGTCCAAGGCCAGCAAAAGGGTGAGGATCTAAGATCGATATTCTGTACAGTATCAAGACACAGCTAAGAGAAACATGCAGGGCTTTACCGTATGTTTTCAGGATAAATTTAAGTACAAGAAAGCATAGTATATCAAAATTCCAATATCACAATTCATTAAACAAATTCAAATACATGTATGAGTAATGTCATAAGAAGTGAGATTCAGTATAGGTTATTACAATTGATGCAAAACATGAGTTCCTATCGTTGTGTATGTTTGTCTTTTTTATTGGTGTTTTTGTGTAGTTTTTTGGGGGATTGTAGCATGTGATTGTAATTTATCGGCCATTGTGGGTGTTTTCTCCTATCTTTCTTTTATTAATGTCTGAAATAAGATATCAGACCAAATTCGGACAAATTTCATAAAGTTATTATCGTGTTACAAGATAAAGTCATTTAAGCCAAGTCAATCCTTGGAGTTGTGCTTCAGCTTACCCTGTAAACTATTTTTTTTTTCAAATTTTTACTTCCTTTAGATATTACTTTGATGATATTACACTATATTATTCTGCATCTCTATTTAGATTCTGGAATTGTATCTCTCTTTGTACAATCATGTTTCAAATAATCTTTTTCAGTTTACTGAAGTAAAATTTTTGAACTAAAAAAATATTTCATAATAAAATGTCGTGAAAATTCCTATTCTTGTGTCTTTTAATATTACTTCATATTTAGAGGTATTTGAAGGTAAAAAATTATAATTGAAAAGACAATAAATAATTGTGCTGTCATGTATGGTACGTCGAAGCCACAAAAATGAAATGGTTTAGCATTATCTATATTATTGCATAAATTTGTATCAGTTAAAAATTCTTACATTTCATTTGTTTAATACTGATCAGCTCACATGTATTATGCTGAAGTATGGAAAACGCCGGTCCGATTTTCTGATATTGACGGTCAATATCGGCTAGAAATCGAACCGCTGGATTTGAGTTGACTTAACTTTAATAATACTCATTTAAAGGTTTACGTTAATAGATAAATGACAGTAAACAACAATTAACATTTAATGCAAATGTCTTTGATGAAGTCCAACAACATTATTTTACAAATGTTCATAAACTAACGATTTGAAATCAATTCAATGAAAAACAGTTTAAAGAAGAGACATGATTCGAAAAAGATTAATCTTGGGTTTTTTTGTTAAATATTCAAACACTGTAGTTGATTAGGAAGACACTTTTAATATTAGGGTAGCTGTGGCTTTAATATATGTCCTTTTCTTGTTTTACAGGATTTATCATTGGCGTATTGTTATAATATTCTTGTTGTTGTTGAATAAAGCACATGTCGGTACCTTATTGTTGTATAATATAAATTTATATTTCTTCAATGCAATAAACACGATAGTCAACGACATAAAAGGCAATATCACAAAATTTGGGCTGCCCTCGGATTGTAATATGGACCAGGAAACTGATATGACCCTCGCCTTTGGCTCGGGCCATATCAGTTTCCATGGTCCATATCACAACCCTTGGGCAGTCCAAATTTTGTGATATTGCCTTCAATGTCATTTACTATTGTGTAAATATTATTTATTTTTTTGTGGTTAAGCACACAATACCTCACATAAATTATCTTGTTTCCTCATTACCCCTAGGTAAGTACAAATAGATATTTCACAACTAGGTCTCTATAAAATAATATGGTAATAATATTTATTGAAGATGAAATAGAAATATTTGGAAATGCTGTTTTATCTGCACTTTTGTTGATTTGGTGTGCTTTTATGCGTAGTATCCTTTTTATCTAACAAACATTAAGACGTAATATCTGCGGGTAAACCGCATTTATTGTTTTATCTTACAACCAATCAGACGTAATGTAACCAATCGACTGGCCCCTGCCTTTTCGAGGGCAGGTTCTGCTGATGCATTTTGAAAGTTTTGCATTTGTACGGTATCATCTCGGTCGTAATAATGGTTCTACGGTAATAAGAGGTATATCATTATCAGCATTAGGAACATATCTAAAAGTATATTTTTCTGTTTGTGTCTAATGAGTGATTTAAAACACTTGAATAAAAATGCTATATATTAAGGACATGCGAGACAAGGAAAAGCATTGTTCCATTGCTTGGTTTACCATGTATTTGTGGAGACTTTGTCTCACTTTCATTTAGTACATAGCCTATCATGCGTTTCTAGCAGAACTCAGGATATCAACTTTATCGAGTTTACAAAATATATGTTTAGAATATAAAATCATAGACTAATGTCAACACTAACAATGTCTTTTTCATATTCAACTCATTTTTAAACTCAGAGAAAATCAAGTAAATTTTTTAGAGATTAAAAAGAAAAAAAACCAAACTTTTCAAATATCATGTATGCAAAAATAGTAAAATTTGTATATCACAACATGAAAAACATAATGTAATATCCCAATGTTTTGAGTTATTTTATCGATTAAGTAAAACTGCAAACTAAAATTGCGGGGTCCAACTTAGATTTATGATAGGTACTTAAATCATACATTGGTATAAAGACTATCATGTTACCATGCTCAATTGATATCAACTTGATGTATGAAACGGTCTTCAAGAAATAACAATTTACATTTTTCCTTATACAATGTAGTCCCATTTTAAACTATATTCCTAGTGACAGCCAATTTAGATTGGTACGATACAAATACATAAAATTTGGTTGATGACCATTATGTAACCAATCCTACTTAAAATCAACTTAATGTATGAAATGATTGTCAAGATTTATCAATTTATGACATTTTCAGTAAGCATCCAATGTTAAACTAAGATATGCACTGGCGGCTACCTTGGATTTATGATCCGTACTAAATTCATACATTTATTTAATGACCATCATGTCTAATTAATATCGAATTAATGTATGAAACGGTTTTCAAGAATTAACAATTTAATATAAAAAAAAATACAAAAATTTTGAAAATTTTACGGAAAAAGTGCAATAATTTAAAGACGGATTTTCTTCAAAGATGCAGACAAGTAGATCTTGCCATGCTGATCATTATTATCCATGTCAATTTTTTTATATCTGTTACATTTTTCGAGTTATTAAAAAAAAAATAGCAATTTACCAATTATGTTCTATTTTTAGAAACAGCGGCCCTGTTGTTTGGTCTACTGACTAATCAAAACATGATTCTGAAATTGCATGATCTGGTAATGATTTATGCCACGTTTTGTAACAATTGGCAGACCAGTTTTTGATGAGAAGATTTTTGAAATTTTTGACGGACGGATAAACGATGGACACAAGGTGATGGAAAAGTTCACTTGGGGTTTCAGGCCTTATTGCAACATAAATGCTCCTTATTAATTTTTTATAACACTGATATATTTTGGTCATTTTAACTAGAGCCTCAGAGACTTAGCCTGTATTGCTCACCTGACAAAATGCTTCTATGCCATGCATGACCAAAAATGAAGTTTTTTACCAATGGGGTCTAATGTTTAGCTATATTTTACGAAAGGAAATCGAGTGAATGAACATGAGACCATAACACATATGTTTACTCCAACTGCAATAATTTTAATGAGCTGTATGGCCATTTCGGAAATATATTCCTTATCAGCAGCTTTAGAACCCAAACACAGGAAATCTACAATTTCAAAAAATGTTAAAATGCATAAAACCAAACAAAATCCGAATAATCAGTAATATGAAATATAGCTAAGGACAAAACTACGATGGTGGGAGTTAATCCTTTGCTTTTAGAATTTACAAAAAATTAGATAATAGTAATTGAACAAAGCTTACATATGAGATATTATCTCATGTACAAGTACACCATATCTAAGAAAAATAAAGAGCACACATCTCTACCACGGGGAATTGTTTTACCAACTCCACACTGCAATAAGAGACAAACTCCTGTATTAATGGCATACGATACAGTATAGATCCCATTTTGATTTTTTTTACTGAAATACGATATAATGTAAATTTCGATATAAGGCCTCCAAATCTGAAAGAAAAACATACCTTCATGACTTACTTTTTGAGATATTTAACGTTGAAAATCGCTAATTTTGGGGTAAAACCAAATAATTTGCGATTTTCATGGAAATTTTTTAATGTCTGTAATTTTCTTAGTACTTGGGCTATTTCAGTT
The DNA here is from genome assembly GCA_002080025.1 of Modiolus philippinarum. Taxonomy (NCBI): domain Eukaryota; kingdom Metazoa; phylum Mollusca; class Bivalvia; order Mytilida; family Modiolidae; genus Modiolus; species Modiolus philippinarum. The sequence goes on along the minus strand of MJUU01050685.1, from coordinate 82,267 downwards.
CTTTTTTTTGGTCTGTATTGCTTGTTTTATCGCCTTTAAATGGGATAAAAAATATTAACGAAATCCGATATATCCCTTTTTTTGGCGTTTTGATATATGTAATGCTAGATTATAGCTATATTCATGGATGGGAATTGAGTTGTAAAAAAAAATTGACTATTGATTTTTCCTTTATAATTTGGCGATTTGTTCTCCCGGTGACCTTCTTCTGAAAGCCAAGGAGAAAATAGGGGGTCCATGGGCTAGTTTTTAAGATATTTGAGAAAAACTGTAAAAAATATACCACAAAATAATATTTTGGCGGTAAATGACGTTGCGTTGTATTTCTGTCGGTATAACGTCCGTCATTTTTACCCGCCGATTTTTCTTCGTTGTGCAAATTAGTGTCGCAAATATGACGGAGACATACTGAATATTGCGGCGGTAACCAACTTAATATTTGTTTATTATTGGTTGTCGCACATTACATGTCAATTTCAGTAACGGTCTTACATGGTGCAGGACAATAAATGTATAAAGTGTGGTCTATATTCGTGTGACCAATACATACGACGATGTCCATTTATGTAAATTCAGTTGAGCCTAAATAATCCAAACAACATTCGGCCAGTTACATGCAAGTACAATTTACCAGTTAACACTAGATTGTCCTTCGCTGAGGAGGATGAGTTCCTAGTTTCACTTGCCGAAAAATTTATCAAAGCAATTTTTTTTGCTAGGAAACTTTGTCTCCTATGCATGAGGGAGTTTCTTTAGTTCCATTCTTTAATGTTTTTTATTCAAGTGGTACAGCATTTGAACAATAAAGTAATAACCTGAATTGCAGTAATTAAATGACCATATAAAAAAATGAAAACAACATACATTTTATCTTAGAAGGTACAGAAGATAGACCGGATATTTTACCAACTATTTAACCAGTTTGATGTGTCGTAAATTAAACCAATCCTGGGGTATTTACTCTGTATAGTAATGACTTCTTAAGTCGCTATACTTATACAATACGGCGTCTACAGTTGTGCGACTTGATCAAATATACAACCCATCATTGACGTTGCGTTAGTACATTTCAACGTTTTACGAACCCCCACCATATATGGCATTTTTCTAGGTGTAAAATTTAAGACTTATTTGTGAATACAATAATTGAGGGTACGTTGTATATCAGTTGTGAGTAAGATCCTGGATAGTGCATTTCACTGTAATGAATAAACTGGTATTGGTTACGTTTCAAAATAATACTGTCCTTTTCCCGCTTTTTGAGCGACGTCACGAAAATCGGGAAAACGTTACCAATATGCATAACAACGTTATTATCTCCCCTGTACCTGTATCGTATGCCCATAAATATTTTAATGTTCTCCATTGGCACCCATGCTTTTTGTCTGATCCTAATGAAATGAGTCATCTTTGCAAAGGACATTCTATACATCATTCCAATACAGCTTAGTTAAATTTGCATAAATAGTTTCAGAGAAGATGATGAAAAGGATTTTTTTAGGCTCCAATGTTATACTATGTTCCACGCTGGTCGCCTTGTTTATGGTAAGTTCAAAATGAAATGAGCAGTTTTTGTAGACCATCTTCTATACATCATTCATGCAAAGTTAGGTTGAATTTACTTCAGCGGTTTCACAGGTGAAGATGAAAATGTGATTTTTCCCATAGGGTCCAATGTTAAACGTAAGTTCCGCGCTGACGGCCATGTTTTTTATTGAATCGAAACAAAATGAGCAATTTTTGTAAATGACCTTCCATACATCATTCCTGTAAAGTTTGGTTGAAGTTGCTTTAGCGGTTTTCAGAGGAAAAGATGAAAAAATGATGTTCCCATAGGGTCCAATGTTAAATTGTATTCCGTGCTGGCGGCCCTGTTTTTTATCAGACAGGAATACAATAATGACCTTTAGTATACCATTCGTGTAAAGGTTGGTCGAATTTGCCTAAGCCGTTTCAGAGGAGAAGATGAAAATATGATATTTCCCATAGGGTTCAATCTTAAATTTAAGTTCCGCGCTTGCGGCAATATTTTTTATCGGATCGGAACGGATTGAGCAATCTTTGTAAATGACCTTCCATACATCATTCCTATAAAGTTTGGTTGAATTTGCTTCAGTGGTTTCAGAGAAGATGAAAATGTGATATTTCCCTTAGGGTCCAATGTTTAACCTAAGTTCCGGGCTGGCGGCTATATTTTTTTATCGGATCGGAACGAAATGAGCAATCTTTGTAAGGGACTTTCTATACATCATTCTTGTAAAGTTTGGTTAAATTTGCTTCAGTGGTTTCAGAGGAGGAGATGAAAATGTAAAAGTTTCACGGACAACGAATGACGGACGCCAAGTGATGGCAATAGCTCACACAGACCCTTTTGGTCAGGTGAGCTAAAAATGGAAAGAAATCCACAAACTGAAAATCTCACTTATAAAGCGATATTTAGGATAAATTTCATTAAACTTGTATTTTGAATATATAAAACGTCTTTAAAAGAATATTCTAATATGGGAACAAGGGAAACCATGACGACCAGCCATATGAAAATCTCCAATAACATATGAGCGATTTCAGAACAGTTTTTACGCTGAAACAGACTACGTCATAATATGTTTTGTGCACAAAAACGTCAGCAAATCGTATGAAATGGCTGTCCTTACCGTGTACACTATAGGTCCGCGAAGATAATTAAATGTCATATTAGAATCGAAATAATTCATGTTCGCCGGTGGTTTGTAGTCGATTTACATATGGGTGTCCATTATTTTCGTTTATTTTACCCCTCGGTCCGCTACGCTACGCTCTGGGTAAAATATTAACGAAAATAATGGCCACCCATATGTAAATCTCCAACAAACCACCGGTGCCCATGAATTATTTCTTAATTATGCCGTAAATTTTGAATAACTAAATTATTTTGGTCAATTGTAAAGACTGAGTTTAAACCGCAGACTTAGAGCTTACTTTCAGACATTAATTGATGCTAAATTATGCAGTAGCATAAAAACGAATTATTTTGGTCATTTTAAAGATTGGATCTAAATCGGACCCTTAAAATCTCACATCAAAACCCTATTTATGATGAATTTAATCTAATCTTCAAAACTGTATATTACATTGTTGCATGCAGTAGAAAAAATCAAAAACTGAATTATTTTGGTCAATTGTAAATATTGAGTTTAAACCGCAGGCTAAAATCTTATATTTCAACCTTTATTTTGTCACTCGAACTACCTTAAGACAATAAAATCGAATCAATGTTGATCCTGGTTTGGAAATATTAAACTGATTTGAAAACTTTCCTGATAATTTTAGCAAAGGCAACTATTTCCATGAATGAATCAACGGCAGTAAAATACCAAAGGAACAATGAAGTAGTATTTACAAAAATCGGAGTCCAAAGAAATGGCAAAAACGAGAACACAGAAAATAATGAATCTGATAAATGAAAATAGAAATTTAACGAAGAATGCCCATACTGGTAAATAAATGAAATATGATATGAATTTTATGCAGACAAAAATTGCAATGTAATTAAACGGAAAAAGTCAATAACGAGAATGAAAATTAAAAAAAAAGATATCAAACATGACTAGCATACATTCTAAATTAATATCACCGGTATTCATCGTATACAATAAAATAAAAAGAAAAAACAAACAAACAAACACAAGTGTAGACACAGAAATGTCTCGCCTGTATATGCATATCTTCAACAAAATAAATAGTCATGGCTACATGATAGGTACCAGACTGGCATGTGCACACCTAGATGTAACAATAGACCAAATAAGATGCCTGTAAGTGTTCTAGTTACAAAGAAATGATCAAAGTTAATGAACCATGAAATTGAAGTAAAAGATACGCGAGAGAAATCAGACTGGCATGTGCCTTCCTAGATGTAGCATTAGACAAAATATGATGCCTGTAAGAGATCTAGTTACAGAGAAATGATCAAAGTCAATGAACCATGAAATTGAGGTCAAGGCTACATGACAGGTGCCAGACTGGCATCTGCCTACCTAGATGTAACATTAGACAAAATAAGATGCCTGTATGTATTCTAGTTAGAGAGAAATGATCAAAGTTAATGAAGCATGAAATTGAGGTCAAGGCTACATGACAGGTGCCAGACTGGCATGTGCCCACCAAGATGTAACAATAGACAAATTATGATGACTCTTGGTATTAAAGCTACAGTGAAATAAGTATAAAAGAAAAGAAATGTTCAAAATCAATGAACCATGAAATTGAGGTCAAGGTTACATGACAGGTGTCAGAATGGCATGCACCAACCTTAATGTAGCAACATATCAAATATGATGGACTAGGTGTTTTAGTTACAGAAAAGTATTCAAGTAGAAAAGTTATCAAAGTCAATGAACCTAAAATTGAGGTCTAGGTTACATGACAGGTGTCAGACTGGCACTCACCCACCTAGATGTACCAATAGACAAAATATAGTATATCTATACATTACAGTGCCTCAGAAATTGGCTCGAATGTAAAACTATGTCGCAAAATTTACAAAGTCACTGAACCGTGCAAATGAGGTCGAGGTCAAATGACAAGTGGCAGACTGGCATGCCCCCACTAAGATACATCAATACACTTAATAAAATGGGTATATGTATTACAGATCCAGAGAAATCAACTTGAATGTGAAACTTTGTCGCAATTTTCATGAAGTCATTGAACCATGAAGCTTGAAGACAAGGATAAGGTCATCTGAAACATGCGTTACTGGAAGGTTCTAACCATAAGCTTTCTGTGTACAAAAGATGTTGCATATAAGTGATATACTTGAAAAGTTATTAAGGTTTTAAGAAAGTTTACGCCGCCGTCGCCGCCGCCACCGCAACCCGAAAGTAATACCTATGTCTCGATTTCAGCGACTTTCGTCGCAGGCGAGACAAAAAAACTGTATTTATGGCATAAAAGTATGCAAAATACGTGCATAATTTAAGTTCCAATATAAGACCGAGATCTACACATGGAACTTGAAACTTATAGTTCAAATCACCATAAAGTATTTCTAGTTATAAATTGCATTCAGAATTGTCCACATGTTTACTAAGTATAAAATCATAACGAGTAAAATGCCGAACACATTGTACGTTATCATTGTAAGTATAATCTCAATGTA
>MJUU01050685.1:56186-76874 GCA_002080025.1 Modiolus philippinarum | reverse complement strand
TCCACATGTTTACTAAGTATAAAATCATAACGAGTAAAATTCCGAACACATTGTACGTTATCATTGTAAGTATAATCTCAATGTATTTTTTAAAACCCGTATTCACATTTGAATCGTTCGGTGTCGGAATTCTGCTTTTTTCGCAAACAATCTGAACTATGTACAAACCAATAAAAATGAATACTATGTACACCAAGGAACAGTAAAACGAGGTGAAATCCTGCTTTTCTGTACTAAAAAATTCAGTAAAACTCGCATTACCACTCGGTTGTAAAGATGTTTTCTTGACTTCAGTTCTAGATATCTGATTGCTAAGATATTCCTTTCTGATAATACCACCATACGGCTCATCTATTACCAAAAAAGTATCGTTACTTGCATACTCTTTTGAGAATGTTGAAATGGCGCCGATGGCAAGGGTTACACAAAATAAAACATATATGAAAAAATATGTCATAAATATTGTTTGAAGGCGTCTAATGTTCAGGATCAGGAGTTCTTTTATATAAATAGCAAAAACCAAATGAAAACTGTTGAAGCCTGATATAAAAATAACACATATGAAACGAGCAAAAGTAAATGGTTCGTTGTAGACAGCAAATAAAGTCACCGAGCTACATTGCATCATACAAAAAAATATCAAACACGCGATGCCATATCTGTACTTTGTTTTCCACAATTGAATTTCTACACGAATAATCTTAACCCAAGCCATAATATAATACCCAACACCTATTAAAAAGATATAGAACATTGTCAAGACATCTATTCTTTGCTTCACTGCTTCCAATACACCCGTTTCTGTTTCATGTAAGTTTGACTTATTATTCAAGAAATAATATTCGTCTAGAATGTTGGACATTGCAAATGCCAATGGACTTATAATCAATGCATAACTGAAAATTATAAAAAATGAAAATAAAATTATACGAAAATCATTATGACGTTGCCTGACTTTTTTATACGTATCAGATGTCATCAGATCCTTTATATCATTACGATCTCGCGCAAGGTCGCTTGGTAAATACCCCTTGTCATTCCGTAGGTGAACATTGGCGCCATGTGTCAATAAAAATGTTATGTTGTCTATGTCGTGGTGATTTTCTATATTATTTGGCTCAAGATGATGTAGAGTTTCGACAACTGTATGTAAAGGCGTATTTCCTTGATTATCACACCTGTTAACAATATCCTTATAAATACATTTCTTAAATGGAAAAATGTACCAAGTAATATTCCGTAATATGGTACACCAAGATAAGTTCCGATGATGTTCCTCTTGGACACCAACAAAAGGATCTGACTGGATTTCATGACAGGAAGAAAAACTTGGAGGCAAACATTCCACCTTAATTCTCAATGAATCTTTACCTAAAAGCAAAGACGATATTTCGGAAATTCTTGAATAATGTAGCGGTGTTCTTCCAAATTGATCCTCAGCATTGATATCAGCATTATTTTGTACAAGTAAGTTTACGGCTTCCACATGATCATTGAGTACAGCTAAATGAAGGGGAGTTAATCCATTTTTGTTTTTAGAATTTCCATTTCGAATTGTAGGCTGAAGTAAATGCCTTGTCTGTGTTCTTTCCACAATCTTTGATTGACTGACTGTTTCATCGCCATCATAATCCAACAGTACACCAATTATTTGTGTACCGTCTACCTGTGTTGCATAATGCAAAGGCGTGAATCCATTTCTTGTTTGAACATTAATATCTTTCTTTTGTAAATTAGCTTTAAGCCAATCGACATCAGAATATAAAATAGCTCTATGAATGGGGTGATCTTTTGAGTCGAATTCTAACAAAACCTTAACAATATTCCTCTTTCTCGTTTTTAAGGCCTGAAGCATGGTAGATCCCTTTTCATGAATGTCCACTGCATTGACATCGCATTTATGTTGCAAAAACAAACCAAGAACTTCCTCATTCCCGTTTTCTACACAAAGAAAAGATGGAAATCTATGACAAAACATATCTTGTTTGTTTACATCGGCACCAATCTTGACCAGGATATCCGCAATATCGAGTCTGCCCGACTTTGATATTATAGACAACGGTGTTTCTCCCTCATGTGATAAAGAATTAACATCTGCGCCGCTAAGATGCAAAGCCTGTATTATATCAATGTCTCCAGCAAAAACAGAAAGAGGAAAGAATGGCTTTGTTAATCGAAATATCCGATCCCTTGTCAATAAATCGCTTCGTTTACTTTCGAGGACATTATTCCAAAAATACGTAAAAAGTGCTAAGCAACGGGATGCAACTACCCAATGAATGAATGTACTTTGTCGAGATGGAGCACGAATGACCTCTTTTATAGCAGCGTTATCTTCGTCTATTTTATCGTTGCTGTCAGTGATTTTGAAATTACGCCACATCTCAACAATCATATCTTTGAATTTTACATTGTGTCTCTCTTCACTTACTTTATCCATTAGCTTTTCTAATTTAGTGTCCTTTTTATTTTGCATTTGTATCCCAAAACATTTCACAAAGTCTTCATTCTTAATTACTTGGCTAAGTAACACGTTTGAAAATCTTCCTTCTTCACACTCGGTTAACATCCGTTTTGCAATGACTTCAAATTGGTCATGATCTATCACAATAACATTGTCATCATCTTCCGGTAACTTTGAATTTACTCGAACACGGTCTCGTAAAAGATCAATGTTGCAATATAAAAACATGGCATCAGGGTTCTGTTTCGCAAAATTTGAGCTTATTGACTCTACAATCGCATCATGGATGAAGCTGTAAACACCATTCTCATATTTAATATAGATTCCTACAACAGTTTTCATGCTCTCTTCTATTACCTTCCTGGAGATATGAGCACTCAAACCACAAGCTTCAGCAACAATACCGATCTTTTCATGTCTTGGAGAACTAATATCAAAAAAATTTTTTCTAAGTTTCCTATCGAATAACAATATTAAGATTAGAGAACAATAAATCTCCTTATTTTCAGCCCATAACTGTTGTAATTCTAATTCAAGCAAAACAAAGGGTTCTCGAAAGAACTTTACAATATTTTTAACTCTTTCCTCATCTGATGAAACGATTCGACATAGCAGTGGAAATGCATAATGTAAAGCACATACATCTTCTGTATCTTTTCCTGTTATTCTGTCTTCCATATCATTCATTTTCAAGTGTTCTATGAGTATTTTCTTTTTTTCTTCCTCTGACAATGCGTTTTGATCATCCTCTAAATCAACAATATTTTTAATAATTTGGGAAGAACAATTAGTGAATTTCTTGTCGTTCACCAGTGGCTTTCTTAATGTGAAAAGTAATTTCATCTTGCCCGGGCTAGTACTTAGGCAATGCTGAATGTCGGTTTCAAACCTTTCCCACCTCTCCACGTGCATCGGATTGACGGCGTATTTGCCAAGTACATCATCAATTAAAAAAAGTTGTTTTGCATCTTTATGTCTGTATTTTATTATTTCATCAGGGGTATCGACTTGGATAACCCGAAATCTTTTTTCTTTTTTTATTGTAAGAACAACATGCCTCATTACAGCTGTCTTTCCAGAACCAGAGTTGCCCACGATTGTGATGAAATCATTCTCTTGAATTGTGTTTAATACCTTTTTGCTGCCATTTGTCTCCACAAAAACTTCATCCTCCTGATTCCAATGATCCAGAGTGTGTATAGATATTTCTAAAATACAAAAACAATTGCAATTTAGAGTTTAAAAAATTGGTGAAATAAAAATAATATATGAAACTTTTGTCGAAATGGCCATATGCAGAAGATAAATTAACTGCAATTTTGGGTACTTCATTGGAACAAAAATTGTTTTAAAAAAATGAAATTAATCATTTTGGCTTAAATCATCTGCCTGTGATGTATTTTTCTATTTTTTTAATCAATCCAAATCCTAAGTCTAAGTCTTTTAATATTAAATATTAAATTTTTGTTGATTCCAGTGGGATTCGAACCCCTTCTGTCAAGGTTGTAAGGGTTAAAAGTCTGCCTCGCTACCACTGTACACATGTTATAATTTCGGTTAATTAATATACTTAAGTGTCACATAAAATAAATTTGTAGCTCGTTCTATTTTACATCCCTTTGGTCTCCCACAGAGATGGCGTGGGCAGTGTAATCTGTCTGTAATATCTGTGCATTGGAAGAACAGCCAAATCCCTCGGTGGGAAGGCAATCTTGATATTCATTTCTCTAATTCTAACCCCGTTGGGTTCCTACAATAGACCGTTATATTTTAATTTTTAGGCCCTGCATTAGCGTAAATATTCGCAAATCCGGGGAGATGAACAAGTTTCCATGTTGACTGAATTTATAGACAGCCTATATATAGATATAGATATATATATAATCACCGTAAAATACCATGTACAAAAGAGGGAATAATAGAAATTGAGCTAGGCATTAGTTTTAATGTGGGTTTAAAACATAAGGTAAAATGCAGAGTGCAAGGTCAAGAGTATAAAATTGTGTACCATATGTAAGATCTTCCTACATGAAGCACATATGATAAATAATGAATTATCACTAAGAATGCAGAAGACATATTCAATATGAATGTCCTTATAGGTCAAGGTAAAGGGTCACGATGTCGTATAATCTAATCCATTGAAAGGTCTTACTATAGGGACCATATGCACAAAAGTAATTAATGTTAAAATGGATAACAGGAAACACCTACAATGGCTGAAAATTATAATTACATGTAACAATTTGCAAGGGAACTACACAAGAAAAACACGTATAAGACAAAAGACAAACATAGACAACGATAGCAACTCGGGACAGCCGGACTTGGTACCGGCTTAGAAAAAGCCAGCGGTAGGGTTAAACCGGTTTATGGGTACCCAAACCTCCCCTTTATCTGTCCCGTTTCCCTATAGTATAAAAACATACGAATAAAACCCACTACAGGTAGACTACTAACTCCATGAGTACAATCTTGAAAGGAGAGAAAAAGACCATACGTTATTTTGAAAGATGGGTCAAGGGGTGCTCGCCGCTAAAATGCCGGCTAGCTCAAGGAGCCTAGTCTGCTGGTAGAACACTGTCGCACTACGGAAGAAAAATCAAACTCAAAACTTCCCGAAGGGTTTGGTCAAGAATCATCATAAATTTCAGTAGACATCGGCAGTATCAGTGAGAGGCTAGTATGTGTGCCAAATTTTCAGGTCACTAGGTCCCAAAGCTAATTTAACGGATGCAAGCAGAATATCTTGCCGATATCCCCTATTACGTAAAGAACGTAAGAAACTTCCCAGCTTTAATCAATTTCTGGCATCTTTTTACAACATTTCCGTAAAACTGAGGACTAGAATAAGCCTTATCTCTTACTATCTAATAGATACTGTAATTGTACTTATTTTCGCAGTGTACTTATTTTGCACGATTTCGCGGTCAACACTGTTTCGCGAAAATAAATAACCGCGAACACGTATAAATATACGTAATTAGTAATGAAAATCACAGGTCTAATGATAATACCACGAAATTAAATGCATGTAGACATATTTGTGAACGGAAATTCGCGAAAATAAGTACCGCAAACAAAATTACAATTTTTACCGGAAACACAATGTTGAAATTAAGTTTTTAAAAATCGGGTCAAATGCCAAGTGTAGTTCATGGGTTCAAATATGAAAGGTCTTACGTATGGAAGTACATATATGAAATATAAAAGCCCTCACACATAGCATTCAAAAGATAAGCTCATTTTAACGTTATATGCATTTGTTCATTTTGCTAACAACAATTTAAAAGTATTTCTCATTTGAAAGGCCTATCGGTTACAATATAAAAGATTTTAAAGTAGTTTTCCCATAAGGCGATTCTCTGGTAAGGTAAAAGTCATTAGGTAAACAATTCTGATTCTAAATGAAAGCTCTTATGGCAAGAAATATACATTTATCATCAATATGAAACCGCTGTCAGTTACCTGTGAAAGATATACCCAATGTAAAAACGTTTCAAGACAAAACAAAGAGATCAAAGGTAGGAGAAGAAACAATACACACAATTTATGGCTAAAATCAAAGGCTTGAAGCATTACACTTACACTAGCTAGAAAACAGAACAATAGAGAAATGAGACAAAATAAAACAAAAACAGCAACAACAAAAACCAAAAACAAACAAAAAAAACCAATAAACACAACATTCAAAACCGAAACACTACAAAATGTAACAAAGGGCACTGTGAATTGTATTTTACATAAAATATTGCTGAGAGTACGTTTGTTGATGACCCAAACCACTTACTATGTGATGCATAAATGCCTTAGTCCATGTTTTGATATGGAAAAATCCCAAATTTGGTAAAATAAATATGTAAAAATATAAACAAGGAGGTGCGCTATGTAATAAAGATTATCTTAGTGTTTCATCAAATCCCATTCTTTGAATTATGAGCTGCGGATTGCATACCAATATCTCTTTTGCTAATGAATGACAATGTCAACGATTTACTAACTGCAAAACTCTCTAAATTTGTCAGATCGACATTTAAGACAGAAAGTGTACTATTGGAATATATGATGAAGGATTTCTAAAAATGTCCATAATAATTTCAAATATTTGTACAGAAGGATTTCCATCACCTTCGCCAATGAACTGCAAAATCTGTTTGAATATGCGAACTACCAAAATTCTGAAAAAAAGAAGCGGTGCTATGGCAGCATGTGATTAAGGTTCCCTGAAATTTAAATCAAATTAAATTCTTCGGTGCAAGATTAGACGTGGATTGCATACCAGTACCACTTATGATAATGAATGACAAAGTCCATGCTTGGTTAACAAGGGAACTCATAAAATACAATGTATGTCAGATCAAAATTTAAGAGTATGGTATATCGTGATAAAGTCTGTAAAGAATTTCTTCAAATGAAACTTAATTGTACAAGGTGAGTACGGGTTGAGGGGGGGACGGACGGACGGACGAACATACAAAAAAAAACACGATAACAAATCCATGTTCGGCAGTGCATGAAGCCCTTCATTATTTTGCTTTACATGCTTTATCAGTTAGTCTTAGCTGCACTATGTGAAAACAATTTGATACGGATAAAAGCTGTGAGATTCCTTGAATGGAGGTTAACAAAACAAAACGCCATGGAATCATGCATTTTAATTTTTTTTTCTGTGCCAATTTAAAATAATGATACATTGACCTATCTATCACGTCTGTAATATCTGAATTCTAGTCTTCATTTATTTATTGTTTTGATTCCAGCTAAAGAGATATATTACTGCAATAAATATATTTCCACTTTTAATGATTTTAAGTTATTTATAACACTCAATGATGACATTAACCTGCTTATTACTCAAAAAATGTACTTGCTGTAAATTAAATTTATGTACAAATTTCTTATTTCCAAGCTTTAGAAAGATATGTTTTAATCTTAGGAGTGTCATTCTTAATTAAAGTTCGGTCCCTTATCAAATTTAGCTTATGTCCTATCAGTTGTTAGACATCTTTAAGCTTTTGGCCTTCTAAATTTAATTCAAACGTATTTGTTTTGCTCAAAGAACAGACATATATGATCAGACACAAGTAAATCATACTTGTGAAGTCTTCTCCGTAATACAATAATTAACATATAACATAAGAGCATGCTCTTTGAAATNTAAAATCAGTTGTGAAAAAAAAAAAAAAAAAAAAAAAAAAAACTGATGTGTGTGTGCGTGTGTGTATTTTATTTGCCAATTAAAAGCTCGTGTAGTAAGGAATCGTTTAGACATGTTGATGTATTCGTAGACATGCTTGAAAATAAGTTCATTTTGCACATTCGAAAGTTGATAATTCCGCAAGTTTAAAGTGTTATATCAAGATTAAGGCCCACTGGTAGCCAACTTAATCTGTCGAACAATTCAGTCCGAATATTTTCATAAAAAGGGCAATCAAAAAGGTAATGATGTATATGTTCGTATCTTGCACCTAAACGACAAGACGGATTAGTCACAATGTTTACCCCAAAAAGATCATAATTTAAAAAGGATGCCGAGCATCTAAGCTGTGCTAAAATCATTATTATTATATTGAACTTCCTTGGTCCATAATAATAGTACTTCGGAACTATTTGTCTTTAGCTTTCTTTTAACTTTAGAAATACTATCAGAGTTTGGTGTTGAAATATCAAGGCTATTATAAAGTCTTATAGTTGAGGGGATAAAGGAATCTTTCGTAAGGGACAGTCTAGTAAAAGGTAAAATATATCACTGCCATTTCTCAAGGGATAAACATTGGTTGATTTGAGAGTTGAAGGGGGCAAACTTGTTAAATAACTAGGGGCTAGTTTATATTGAATTTTATAAAACATTTGAAGTTTTCTTAACTTACGTCTCTCTGCGAATGATTCCCAGCCAATTTCCCTATAAATGATTTCAGTTTTAGTAATTTTAGTAGATTGGAAGTCCAGAAATAATTCTTGCAGCTTCAGTTGTTTGAATTAACTGAGTTAACACATACCTCGCTAGCATATTCAAAAATTGGTCTTAAATATAATAAATACAATTTTTCTAAGTTTCTCCGACTGAGTCTGCACTTTAATTTACGTAAGACATTGATATGTTTCGAAGCACTTCATTATGGTTATTCCATAAACATTCCCACTAAATGTAACAACTAAATGTTTGTGACTACTTGTAATAGTTATACTTTGTCCATTTAATTCTAAATTAAGATCTGGAGTTCCTATATTCGAAAACAGTAATATATCAGTTTTATCTGGATAAAACGACATCAACCATTTGTTTGACCAATCGCTTAATTCTATGATGTCATGATGAAACACAGATTTAATCTGTAAAGGATCATGACTTGAATAACCAAGCGATGTATCATCAGCAAATAGGCGATTGAGTGAAATAAATTTGTCAGCAATATCATTGATATACACCATAAAAAGTACAGGACCCAAAACAGAACCTTGTGGTAATCCGGCTGGAATGCTGCAAGGCAAAGACGATGATTGGTTGATCACAACTTTTTGTTTTCTGTCATTAAGGTAATTTTTAAACCAATTTATTAGTGTTCCATCAATACCATATGCCTTTAATTTATATATCAATCCCTATGCCAAACTCTATCAAAGGCTTTTGAGAAGTCACAGGTAACAAAACAGTTAGTTTCCTTCTTTTCTAGCGAGTTCAAGATACTATTATACATTTCTATCAACTGATAGACTGTTGAATGACCTGGCAGAAATCCAGATTGATATTCATCAATCAATTTATTCTATTGACGATGGTTGTAAACATGTTGATATATGATTCTCTCCATGACTTTTCCTACAAAACTTCTTAAAGATAAAGGTCTATAATAAGATAGAGGAGACTAGTCGCCTTTTTATTGGTAAAATGTTTGCAACTTTCCAACCGGTGGGAGATTTGCATTGTTGTAGAGATTTATTAATGATGATTTGTAGGGGAACAGGAAACTTTTCTGGACATATTTTTATCATACAATGGCTAATTATGTCTGGTCCTGATGCTTTATTCGGTTGAAAAATTAAAATGATATCCACGATTTTACCCAAGGTAATGTTCAGATCGGATATTAATTCATTTATTTTTTTTGTTCGAAGGCTGGAAGGTGACCATTTTGAGAGTAAAGCTCATTCACTCATATTTATTAAGTAGTTCATACTTCTCGTCGTCTTGGTAAGCTTTTTCTCTGACATTTTGTTCATTAATGATATTTAGTAGGGATGGAATACAGTTCCAGCCTTTATTCGACTTTATTAACATTCTCATAATTTTCAAGTATGTTTTGGGATAAGATGAACTTTCTAAAATTATATTATCAAGATTTTTATCAAAATTTTCCCTAGTAATTCTCTTTCGGTAATTTACTTCATTTCTTTGATTTTTATCATTTTATGTCGGAATCTCATTTTGAATTAAGGATTTTTTTAAAAATAACTTTTTATACTAATTCGATTTCTTTGATTTTTATCATTTTTATGTCGGAATCTCATTTTGAATTAAGGATTTTTTCCTAAGTCGATCTCTTTTTTTGTATTTCTTTCCAAAGTTCATTATTAAACCAAGGTTTATCGCTTTTACGTATTGTTACTAATTTAGTTTTCCACATTACCTATTACCAAAATGAAATGTAATACGAACAAGAGAAAAACTGTATTTGCATGTGGATTTACACTTAATTTAAACTCCGGTATTTAGGTTTCAACAAACATGCACTATACTTGTGTATCTAATTATTCTTGAAATGAACACCCACCTCCATCATGTGATGCAATATTCTCTTTTAAAGATGTCATACCTATAATAAATTACATAAATACGTGTCAAAAATGACTTGAACTAACAACAATTGATGATGAAAAGTTATAAATTTATCATCATGAAAATAATGTGTAGTTAATTTTAATTTATAATAATCTGTAAGATTATGACGGTCATATAAGGAACGTGATTTGCTTTTTTATTTAAAAAAAAAACTCACTAGCATTGTAAACACTATTACCGCACTGGTGACTTATCAGAAGGCTTAACTGAGATATGTACAACATGTACAATGTAAACAAAAATAATTTCAAATTGTTGAATTCCATGTGGAACTTTTATTCCATTATAAACCGGCATAGCTTGGACTGATATGTGCCTTTTTCAAATAATTCAAGTGCTAAGTTCTCAAATTTTCAAACATTTTAAGAGTTTTTGACTAAATGGAAGATATGACTCAAATACGGGAATACTAAATGCACACAAAAATGTACAGAACAAAACTGACTTTTTAAATCCGCATTATGTTTAAGCACGCTAAAGTGAATTTATTAAAATCTTGAAACAAATTTTAAAGAAAATACAAAGCATCCATTTGGAAGAATCATTCTTTGTGTCTTGTAATACAAAGGAACACCAAATTATATTTTACGAGTTATTGGTTACATATTTTTTCTTTATTTAATATTATTTCAATAAAAGTACTCAAGGAGACAAAATTTACAGGTTATACCTTAAATAACTTTTTATACTAATTTTCATTACAATAAATCCACTCAATTCATTTCAGAAGAAATTGGTCAGAAGTCCTAATCTTTGTAAAATTTTGAAATCTTTGAGGGGTATAACTTTAAACAAATTGCACCTCTAAATCCAAATTTTATTTTGGTTCTAGCTTTGTGGTAAACAAGTTGCATACAAAGTATTAAAAAAGTTGGTTTACATTTTATTAATTGGAAACAACAAAATTTACAAAAGTTTGAAGGGGTATAACTTCAGAAACCTCTAAAAACTCTGGACCACAAACATAACCTGGTCTCTCTTTTCTTGAAAACAACTCACATACTGAGTTTGAAAACAATATGTTTCAAAATGTACTTCGTTCACAAGTTTTCAGTCAGAGCCCTACATTTCACAACATTTCAAAGTTCCAAGGCATAAAACTCAAATCATCTGATGATTGGACCTACATTTGATTGAGTTTTGTGGTAAAAAAATGGACACACAAGGTTTGAAGACAGAATGTTATTCCTTTCACAAGATATCAGAAGGAAGCCGTCGGGGACGTACAAATGAGCAGACAAACGACTAGGATATCATGTAATACCTCTCCAATGCATGTGTCATTGTACAAAATCAGGACAGTTTGACGATAATAATCATTACAATCTGGTACGCGAGGAAAGAATGTAGTTCTCTTGACATGCTGAACATTTTTAATCTTAACTATATCTCAACATTTTCTGATATATAAGACATTCAGGCATTGCTAAAATTTTACAATAAAATTCATCCCATACGGATGTGTCTGACTGCTTCAACGATGAGGACATAATGAAACGCTAGACACACAAATATTTTTTTTTAAATCTTAAATTATATCTGAAATACAAGATAAATGTATAACAAAATAAATAAAATTGTTAATGGGCTATAACTCTGATCTGATATCGATATGTCGGAAAACTTCAACTGTTATGATACGATGAAGTCCTTGATTTGCTGAACAGTTTTGTCAATTAAACTTAACCTCTATCGCAAATTAAGCTAACATGTGTAAAAAATGCTATAATTTGACAACCAAAGGGGAATAACACCCATAAGGATTCGTCTGAATTATTTTACCATTATGATAGAATGTATTCTTTTAAATATGAAAAAGAAAGGAAATGTGGTAAATGTCAAGGAGACAAAATCCCATCTCAAGGTTAAAACGACCCAAAGCACAACATCTAGGAGTCACCGTAGGGTTTTTAAAACAGAGAGGAACCTCACACCATATACATGTAGCAAGCCCTAAATGGCCCCAAAAAAGTAAAAAGGTAAAAAGAAATCAATAGAAACAAACCACAACCAATAACCTGAATATCAAGAGACTAAAATTTTATAAGAAGACAAGGACAAATAAATGACCAACATATTCCCGACTTGGGACAGACGCAAAAATTGCGGTCGGGTGAACTCGTTTTCTTGAATCCATACCTTCCCCTTTGTGTGATGAAGGCTAAAAATAGATACACAAAAAGACTCACATTAAAAATCAAACTGGAAAAAAATTTCTAATTCAATTTAGCCTATATCTCAAATGGTTTTGAAATATAAATCAAAATGTATTAAAAACATACGAATATGACCAATACAGGGCAGTTACTCCTTAATGAGTTTTCTTAAAAATTGCCTCCTGAGTAGATCTCGATATGCTATTTTTTGTAATGTAAACTAGAGCTTTACTTGTGGTAGTTTTTTTAAGAAAGAATAATATAATTTTTTTTTATATTTTATGAAAAAGGGTGATAATTTAAAGACGGATTATCAGATTTACTTTAGAGATGCAGAATATGTAGAGATTGTAGTGCGGATCATTTTTTTTTGTGTCTCAGGGAATTAATCTTTTTATTTCAGTCATAATCGGTAAGTAGTTGCTTACAACTTACCATTTATCTTTACTAAGAAGATTATGATCNATCACTGTACAAACTACAAGCTCGACAGTAACGAATCAACTGTGAAATGTACACTCCATAGGCTGGAGAGGTAGGTATATTGCTGCTAAGAAAGGGAAAGTTCACAATGGGGAAATTAAAATCATCACGCTTGTCATATAGCTTAGAAAGAAAGGAAATGTGGTAAATATCAAGGAGACAAAATCCCATCTCAAGGTTAAAACGACCCAAAGCACAACATCTAGGAGTCACCGTAGGGTCTTTAAAACAGAGAGGAACCTCACACCATATACATGTAGCCAGCCCTAAATGGCCCCAAAAAGTAAAAAGGTGAAGAAATCAATAGAAACAAACCACAACCAATAACCTGAATATCAAGAAACTAAAATTTTATAAGAAGACAAGGACAAATAAATGACCAACATATTCCTGACTTGGGACAGACGCAAAAATTGCGGTCGGGTGAACTCGTTTTCTGGAATCCATACCTTCCCCTTTGTGTGATGAATGGCTAAAAATAGATACACAAAAAGACTCACATTAAAAATCAAACTGGAAAAAAATTTCTAATTCAATTTAGCCTCTATCTCAAATGGTTTTGAAATATAAATCAAAATGTATTAAAAACATACGAATATGACCAAAAAGGGCAGTTACTCCTTAATGAGTTTTCTTAAAAATTGCCACCTGAGTAGATCTCGATATGCTATTTTTTGTAATGTAAACTAGAGCTTTACTTGTGATAGTTTTTTTAAGAAAGAATAATATATTTTTTTTTTTACATTTTATGAAAAAGGGTGATAATTTAAAGACGGATTATCAGATTTACTTTAGAGATGCAGAATATGTAGAGATTGTAGTGCAGATCATGTTTTTATCACATGTCATATTTTTGATAGCTCTGACGATTTGAGTTATTTGCCCAAAACAGAAATTTACCTCTATGTTCTATATATTACCAGAGAAGAATATTTGCGAACAAGTTTACCACGGATGGACGCCTGTGTTTTTTTGTTTTTGTTTTTTTTGTGTCTCAGGGAATTAATCTTTTTATTTCAGTCATAATCGGTAAGTAGTTGCTTACAACTTACCATTTATCTTTACTAAGAAGATTATGATCTATAATTAATCAATTAATTAATACGTGTTATATGAATAACATCTAAACCGTTTCAGGGAACGTATACTGATGTGATGCAATCATCATTATGTTTTTTTTCATGAATTTAACAATATCGAGTAATAAAAACTAGCAGTAATGATACCATGAAGGCTTTAACTACTTTTACAAATGTTTTACTAACCTATTTGTAGTAACAATTTTGCATGATCTGTTATTTCTGTATGTTCAACTTCAGTAGCAAGCTCGCAATTTCTCGAATCCTTACAAGTCTTCATTGCTTTCAGAAAGGCTTCGTATCCTGACTTTCCTTTGAAAAATACCTTTGATAGTAGTTTCCTATTCTTCTCGAATGATGTAGCTATGGTATTAAGCTGTTCTAAGTCTTCAAAGTTGAAAACTCTTATTTCCAGCAATCTGTTAGCTATATTCATTGGGGAACAAATTTGATCTACCAAGGTTTTATAAATTTTGTGAAATCGTACAGAAAAATCTTGAATTTCTACAAAGGAAATAAAAAGTTTATTTAAAAAGACGAAATTAAGAATACCAATATTAAGTGAAGCTAAAATATGCATATTTCTTAAATCTGAATTATATCATAAATAATACTAATTATTTGTCAATGTAGAGGTATATGTCCAGGTATGATGCTGATGACGGTGTATCAGTGGTCTCTTTAATTTCGAGTTCATTTGGGTATATACGATTAAGTTTATCCTTAAATTGAGGATTGTTCAATGAAAGAACATCATCTATATAACGGAAACTGAAGTTAAAGGATTTGGCTAGCTTGTTGTCTTTTTTCTGACTAGCCCTTGTATGAACCTGGCTTCATACGAATAAAGAAACAAATCTGCTAAAAGTGGCGCACAATTAGTCCCCGTAGGTATCCCTATTGTCTGCTGTAAAACTTGTCCTCCAAATTCTACAAATATGTTATCAATAAAGAATTCCAGTATTGCAATGTCATCCTCCTCTGTATACTTTTTGTGTGAATCAGTGTGATGTTTAACAAAATGTAAAATGTAGATGTAGTTTCTGCAGATTGCAATGTCGACAACTTATGGTTCCTCAGTGTACACCATATAAAAAAAATTTGAACACAATATCAAAAGATGTATTAAAGCTAAAAGATCAACAGGAACTTATACAAAAACCAAAAGCAGAAACAGATAAGGAGAGTGCAATATGTTGCATACTACAGTGCTACTGGCAAGCATTTTTCCTGCAACATACAGTGGACAAAGGATTGCCTAATTTATGATGATACACAATAATGGTAAAAATAAACGCATCCGAGAGCAATTTTTAAACAAAGCAATGTAAAATATAAGTGTCGTGGAAATAAATTTATTCAGATTACAATCCTCGGTGTTTTTCATCCAGTCATTAGAGAAACAGTTTCCACAACTTAAACACGTTAATTATGAAATTTCTCACATCTCAATAAATAAATTTTCAAATGTTTAAAAGCTCGGTAAGCCTCGCTTTCAAACATTTGCAAAATTCATTTAACTCGATGTGAGAAATCTCATAATCAACTAGTTCTCGTTATGGAAACTTTATACATGTATAATAGTATGTAGGAAATCATTGAAGATTTTGTGATTATAAACGAAGTTTGCTATTTTTTTTATTATTAAAAATCAACAGGCGAAATATACAGTTGTAAAGTCAGAAGTACCTGGGTAACAGCGAACCTGGGGTTTGTGGATAAAGAATATATTGAACCATGCGTTGGAAGCAGACGTTATATTTCAATTGGATGTTTTTTGGAATCAAAAAGCAAACAGTTTTTTCCCTCCTGAAGGGAATTACAGAACATACGATGTGAAAAAATAAATGTTATGCCTACCGATCAATTCATCAGCAAATTTTTTATCTGGCTGCTCATCCTTGACTGCAAATGTTTCCATTTTACGTATGATGTCATTGTATACTCGGTGATCAATTGCTGTTAAAGCATCAATAAAAATATTGAAAGTATTATACGGCCTTTCTTTCAATATGTTAATTAAATGGTTATTGCGACTGGTGTGGCCTTGAATTTCTCTAACGGTGTCTGCTTCTTCAACTGTTAATACACACCATGATACTAAGCAATCCACCAAACTCGTATCAAACTTTACTTGCATAATTTCATCAGAAAAATGTTCGAATCCAAAGCGATGATGTCCTTCAAAACACATTTATAGAGAATATATTTATGAACAATTGTAAACAAAACAGAAATGCTCTGTTTGATATGAAATGTATTGTACAATATCGAAGCCGACATTTTCGCACAACTTCATATCATCGTTTGTTCCTATGCTATGATATTTTAATAAATAAGAGAAAATTTGGCAATATAAAAAAAGTCTTGTTACTTAAAAATAATATTGATGTTTTGACAAATTTTTTTAACAAACAAAACAATAATATTTTTCTCCGCTGAACAAACTATAGATAACGTAGCAGCGAGAAGCATCCCTATATTATATCTATCTGAAGAACCTCAATACAACACCATGACAGGAAACAGCCTTGATGATGAGGTATTGGCAAAGCTCTTTGTTGAAGGCCTCATGGTGACTTCAAGATGAAGAAGAACAATAAAAGCATTATTCCATTGCTTTTAATCATTTATTTGTAGATACTTTGCCTCATGTGCATTCACTCCATATCCCACATTGCTTATTGATGACTCTAAAAGGATCAAGCAGAATATAACGTTCTATATCATACTTTTTGGCCACATGTATGTGTGTGTTATTGGAATTTCGCGTTTTATTCTGTTTTCTGTTTTTGCCATATCGTTGAACTTTAATTTTTGGGGGAACAGAGGTATCTAGTGATCGATGGGTTTTACGGTCTTTGTTTAGGTACAAAATAAATAACCGTTTAAAATTTGCGTGCATGATTATCTTTTGCTAGATATACACCATTTTGGTCATTGCTGGTATAATATATCGTTTAGTTGAATGTCATTGTTTCATTATTTACCAATGACGTGTTGACACTAGCCTAGATCTTCCAATGAGGCTTTTCTAAATATTCAACTTCACTTGTTTCTAGCCACATTTTTTTTGCATTGCAGCAGATACCTACTCTCTCGACACGACCGATCTCGATCTTTTCTTGCAAGGACTTCATGTAAGAATGCCCATACTTTGTTTAAGTTGTATGTTTTAACGGATTCATAAGACTTGAATTTCAGTTTCATACGCTTACCTAAATTAAATTGTAGGAGAGCAAACTCATTATTTTCAACGTTAACAGAGTGAATGATATGTCGTTTGAATTTGGGGAAAGAATATGTGCATAGAAAATTTAAAAAAGACTTTGAACTTAAACTGAACTACATTTGTTTAGTGCTGTGTTGTGACATTCCAGTTCTTTTATGTCGATTACACACATTTTAACATTTCAGTTATTCGGCTTTTTAATTGATATGAACATACATGTTGCTCAAATAATGATATAGGTTTTTCTTTTTGTTCTGTTCAGTATGTCGTATCCCTGATATAAGTTTTTTTTTGTTATCTCATTATAGAGGTTATGTTCCAAGGAAAGATTCCCATGTAAAGTTTACAAGATTGACATAAGTATAAGGAATTTACATACTAGGTCGGTCTGGTTTTCTTCTGTTGCTTTGATACGTGGCTATTCTGAAAAAGAAATACTTCTATTTATTTTGTATTTTGAATGAAAAAAACCAAGACATTTTACTTCAAATATGCAGAGGTTAAAAAGTACGAACTGACCATTAGAAGAACTGTCTCACTTGTTTTATATCGTCCAGCTTCTGATATATTAAATCTTTATCAATTCCTCATGTAATTTTATAAAATTAAGAAGGTCGGGTACAAACGAGCACATTTTGTCCAAAAAATTAAAACTGAATCGACAACAACAATTTGAATGGAAAGTGAACGAAAACAAAAGTCATAGATTTGCTCTCGTTGTTATATTTGTTGTACAAAGTTACCAAAACTAGTATTCCTGTGGATACCTTAGAGTTAGGAGCTACAAGGGGAATGTCACCCACCCTACGTTTCTTCTGATTATTATTCTCCTTTGTTTTTAGCTAGAGCCAGGATAAGCTTTTGTCATCAGTTTTCGTTCGTCGTCCGTCCGATGTAAACTTTTCATTTAAAGATCTTCTCCTCTGAAAGTACTGGGCAAATTGAAATCAAACTTGGTCACAATAGATCTTAGATGGTCCGCTGCAAAAAAGGTGTTTTTCAGAATCACGCTATATCAAAGATGGGGATCATAGTTTTAAAATTGAACCCTTTTGGAAAAGACATACTTTGTTTTTCATATCCGGACATTATCAAAGATGGTGGCCATCGGTGATCATAGTTATAGCATTTTACCCCCAGGAAAAACACATGCAAAAATTTTCTCCTCTGAAACTGCTGAGCCAATTGGAACCAAACTTGGCCACAATAGTCCTTAGATTGTCCCCTGCAAAATAGTTGTTTTTTTTCAGATCCGCACTAAATCAAAGATGGCCGCCAGTGGGATCATATTTTTAACATTGGACCCTAAGGGAAAACACATTCAAAGATCTTCTTCTCTGAAACTGCTCAGAAAATTGGAACCGAACTTGACCCCACTAGTCCTTAGATGGTCCCCTGCAAAAATTGTGTTTCAGATCCGCGCTATATCCAAGATGGCAGAAAGCGGGGATCATAGTTTTAACATTGGACCCTATGGGAAAACACATTCAAAGATGTTCTCCTATGAATCTACTTGGTCAATTGAAACCAAACTTGGCCACAATAGTCTTAAGGTGGTCCCATGCAAAAAATTAGTTTTTTTAGGTCCGTGCTTTATCCAAAATGGCCGCCAGTGGGGTCATAGTTTTAACATTGGACCCTTTGGGAAAACTCATTCAAAGATCTTCTCCTCTGAAACTGCTAAGCAAATTGGAACCAAACACTGCATCAAAAGTCCTTAGATAGTCAACTGCAAAAAAAAATGTTTTTCAGATCAGCACTATATCCAAGATGGCGGCAAGCGGGGAACATAGTTTTAACATTGGACCCTATGGGAAAACACATTCAAAGATCATCTCCTCTGAATGTAATGGGTCAATTGAACCAAACTTGGCCACATTAGACCTTAGATGGTACCCTACAAAAAGTTGCTTTCCAGGTCCGCTTTATATCTAAGAGGGTCGACAGCGAGGAACATAGTTACAACAATAGACCATATGGGAAAACACATTCAAAGATCTTCTCTGAAACTGCTGAGCCAATTGGAACCGAACTTGGCCATAATAGTCTCAGGTGGCCACCTACAAAAAAGTCGTTCTTCAGGTCCGCGCTTTATCTAAGATGACCGTCAGCAGGGAATATAGTTTTAACATTGAACCTTTTGGAAAACACATTCAAAGATCTTTTTCTCTGAAACTGCTGAACTAATTGGAAGCAAACTTGGCCACAATCGTCTTTAATTGGTCCCCTGCAAAAAAAGATGATTTCCAGGTCCATGCTTTATTCAAGACGGCTGCCAGCAGAGAACATAGATTTAACATTGTACCCTATGGGAAAACATTCAAAGATCTTTTCCTCCGAAAGTACTTGGCCAATAATGAAAACAAATTTGGTCACAATGGTGCATAGTTGTTCCTGTTTGAAAATTTTGCCTCGCATTCAAGATTGTCCGAGGGAGGAACATAGTTTAACTTCCAAACCTATCAGAAAGCATTCAAGGATCTTCTCTGAAAATATTGAGCAATTGGGATGTTCCCCTTCAAGAAAGGTGACAGTAGTGTGCAGCCGCATCCAAAAAAGATGCCTGTCTGGAAAATAATTCAATGCCTATTAACAAATTTGACAATAATGCCCTTAAAATATTGGAATTATTTTAACTGTAAATGACAGTCATGGCCCAGGTGAGCGATACAGGCTCTTGAGAGCCTCTTGTTTCTTCTTTCAATAATTCTTGTCCGAGCGATTATTTTGAAATGGCTGCACCAATGATTTCAAAATTTGCATACAGTTGGGACACCATCTAAAATTGTATGCTGTACATTTGAAATTTTCAAAATGGGCGCTATTTCCAAGATGACCGCCGAAATACGTCAAAATTTCAACATTTTCGGATTTCAACGAAAATTGATTTCTGTGTAGATTTTTAGGCTGTGGATGAGATGGAATCATCAAATTAGTTGCCTGTGGTGACATCGGCAATATTTCAAATCTAGCTTTCATTGTTCTAGTCATTTTTGCATTGGGGGTGGGTAAAAAATGATTTTTGCTGAGAAAGTGAAATTTAAATTAAACTACAGGCTCTCACCTAGCTCTCAGTTGCCACAATCATGGTAACATTGTAAGTTATACAGTTGATCTTCAGACCTCGAACACCACCCATATCTTGAACAGTATTTAAATGGGATGTTGTCTCCTTGACATTTACCCCATTTCCTTTCTTTTTCATATTAAAGTCTGATCATGTTTTACTACATTTCTGTGTTGGGCTTTTTTGACAAAAAACATTCTTGCTAAGGACTACTTTTGACACCAGTTTTGAAATCGAGACGTCATTTTGTAAGTGGCGGTCATCCAACAATTTTCAACATCGGTTTTGAAGTCAAAACATCAATATCTATTTGGACAAAAAATTTCATTGAAATAGGACAATGCTGAAATTTCCCGCCTGTTTTGGC
>MJUU01050685.1:34255-49136 GCA_002080025.1 Modiolus philippinarum | reverse complement strand
AAAAAACAAAAAGAAAAAAAAACCAAACAAACAAACAAAGGAAACACGCAAATATTTATCAACTACATGTATCAGCGTTTGAATAAGACATAACATGAATATGTACATAAAAGAAATTCTATTGTCATATTAATTCACAATTTTAATGTTCCAGCAAAGGATTGCAACTTAAGACAATGTTGGGGTATTTTTGCTTTAATACCCCTACCTTATTATGCTACAGTTAAAGTATAAAACTAAATGAATATTAAAGTAAGAATAAGGAGTGGACTTGTTCTGCCTAAAGCTTTCACTCTATTATTTTTCTTAAATATTTACAACATTTAATATATTCAAGTTCATATATACTTTTAGTGATTTTTAATGATTTATAACCGCCGTGCGCGGTCCCGGCTTATGAACAGGCCCGCAGCATCCTCTGAGCTTGGAGTATGAGTCTTCCTTACAGAGGACCCGAGGGAACCCCTGGATATAGAAATAGGACCTAGTATCTCCGGCTTGCGGGGTGTGACCCCTCCTAAACGGGGGCTGACCCCGAGGGTCCCGGGATATAGAAATAGGACCCATTCCGTGGTTGTGCGGGATTAATAAATACACAACCCATCTTTCGGATGGGATGTAAACTAAGGTCCATGTGTTGGAAGAAATGCTACGCTTCCTGCACGTTAAAGAACCCTTGTAGCAAGCTTTTTTGAGTGGTTCGTAGATGATCGGCTTAATTCTAAAATCCGCCCTTTTCGATTTCACCCTACTTTTCCAATGGCAGTCAGAATTTCCCGTCCCATGACCCTTCCCATACCCCAAAATGATTATTTATTAACAAACTTGTTCTCGTCTTGATATAGCTGTAATATTGCTGAGTAGACGTTAAACAATATTCAAAAAATCAATCAATCAATGATTTATAACGTTCTGTTTTTTGTTAAGTGTGCCCAAAACATACCCTGTTTCTTCATATTATTTCGACGATTCAAGAAACGATTTGGATTTTCGAATCGACCTCTAACTTCAATTGTATATGATATGAAATTATATAAAATTCAAAGTTCTGTAGCTTATACAAGTGTGAAAAGAAGCATGAAGTATTAGGCAAACATATTCTCTGACGTGAAATACATCCAACTAGTATATTTTTGGTAAATTGATAAATATTTGTTGTCTGAAAATATAAAATATTTGCTCACACTTAAACACTAGCGTATTTTTATATGGATCACTGTTATGCCCCAAACTTTAGGTGTACCCTTTTAATTATTTGCAGAAAATAAATTCACAGTAACTTCGGTATTTAGTTAATTGCTTTATTTTATGGATACATTATGCAAAAATAAACACTGCCTTTTTGTCTGATTAAAGTGTCAAACTGAACGCAGAAATTAAATGTAGTTTCTACAGATTGAAGTTTCGACAACTTAAATATGATTCTTCAGCGCAAATCATTTAAAACATCTGGAACACAAAACAAAAAGATGTATTACAGCTAAAAACCAACAAGAACTTTAAAAACTAGAGGTACAGAGACTGAGCAGATGATGTAAATGATTTTTTCTCATAAGGTTGAGAATGTTAAACTAACTTGTGCTCTGAAGGCCATGTCTATTTTCTTATCAAAATCAAATGAGCCGTCCTTGTAAAAAAAATCCATACATCATTCCTGTAAAATTTTATTGAATTTACTTCAGTGGTTTTAGAGAAGAAAATGTAGATGTGAAAAATTAACGGACGACAGCAATCAAGTGATTGCAACAGCTCTCAAAGACCCTTTGGACCATGTGACCTGGAAACCAAAAGCAGAAGCAGCTACATGTGTATGTACTGACAGTAAATTATGTTGCATATTACACTGGCCCAGGATAGACTTTAAACTACGGCATACGCTCTAGACAAAATTGCAAAAATACCAAAGTATGATATGTTTTGCTACATAATATTGGAAATTTTAAGCGATTTCGAGAGCCATTTCTAGACAACGTTATGCAAAAGGTTTGCATCCCTTCATTCACCATTGCAGTTAACTTTATGTAAATGTGCTTTTCATGACTTGACGCGTCGGTAGTATTGAATTATCCTAATACGGGATCAAACAGGCAGAAATAGGGGATCAAACAGGCAGAAATAGGGGATCAAACAGGCAGAAAATTTTTAACGACCAACAAGATACATCAGCGAAGCAATACTAAATGACCTAACGACATATAAAACCCCAATCTCCGAAACAGAGGTGCATAGCTCTTCCTACGTCAGATATCACCTCTGCCACACTGGAAGGAGAGATTCCTCTCAAAATGGCCGATTTTCAGGACGTCACAGTGTGAAATACGTCAGGATATATACGACGTCACTATGGAAAGGGCGTAGTAAATCCAGTATGGAGGACAAGGTGTGGCAGAGGTGATCATCTGACGTAGGAAGAGCTATGCACCTCTGTTTCGGAGATTGATAAAACCCGTCATTAACTTTGTGAAATGGTCAAGTCTGCGTTTAGAAACGTCCATTTTAAGAAAATAGGGATTTTGAAAGGGAATGTTGAACAATAAATAGTATGTAGGAAATGATTGAATAGTGCGTGATTTAAGCATTGTGCTGTTTTATTAATCATATTTATGTAAATATTTTTGCCGAAATATAGTTGTATAGTCAGAAAAATGCAAAAGTATTATTTAAAGGAAGTTAAACAGCTTACTATAATGAAAATAGGACATCAATATATGAAAACTCCCGTACAACGCACAAATTAAAAATTATTTACTTCAACTTCAAGAGCCTATTGCTTGATATGCCATTGTACATTTTCAATGGAGATTGAGCTTATATTTAAAAAAATAATGTATAGAATGTAGTACCTAGGTTAAACATGTTTAAGTAAACTTGAGTTTTGTAGATAAAGATTTTATTAAACAAGTTTTTTTTTTACTTTTGACTCGATGAGTGCCCTGTGGTTGTTTAAGTGTTGTGATTGTCTTCTGCTAGTCTTTGTCTGTCGGGCAACGGATGACAGTGACTGTAAGAACAGTTTGCCTGTTCATTTTCTAATTGTTGACCATGAGTAAAAGGCATAGACATCTTGCCATTAATTCCGCCTAAAATTGGTGCTAAAAGCCGTCTTGAACTTACTATGAGGTATGAGCAAAGCTCATTGTTGAAGGCTTCATGGTGACTTCAAGATAAAGAACAACAATAAAAGTGTTGTTTCATTGCTTTGTTTTACCATATATTGGATAGATATTTTTTAATTTACATTTACTCCATAGCCCTTCATTGCTTAATGTTTATTGAATAAATATAGGAAGGAAAAAAATGTTCATTAGAAGCAGACGTCATATTTCAAAGATGAGCATGAATTTTTGAAATTATGCACTTTCAGTCTCATATAAAGATAATTATTTGATGTGAACAAATACATGTATGTTTTTACCTACCAATTAATTCATCAGCAAATGTTTTATCTGGATCTTCATCCTTGACTCCAAATGTTTCCATTTTACGTATGATGTCATTGTATACTTGGTGATCAATTGTAGTCAAAGCCTCAGTAAAAATATGAAAAGAATTATATGGCCGTTCTTTTAATATGTTTATCAAATGTTTATTGCGATTTGTATGGCCTTTGATTTCTCTAATTGTTTCTGCTTCTTCAATTGTTAATACACACCATGATACTAAACAATCCACCAAACTTGCATCAAACTTTACTTGTAAAATTTCATCAGAAAAATGTTCGAATCCACTGCGATGATGTCCTTAAAAATAAACATTTATGCATAATGTATTTATCAACATTTTGTCAACAAAAAAGAAAGTTTTGTATAATTTCTTATGACACATTCCCCGTTTCCCTTCTTTTTCCTAGGTTATATGACAAAAGCAAAGAACTCACTTTTCCAATAGTCAAATTTTCTTTTCTTTGTTGCAACATTTAAAAAGTACCAGCATACGGAGTTTACATCTCACAACTCATTCGCTACTCAAGGGCTTGTGGTCGTTACAGTGACTTCTTTGATAGAACCCAGTTACTTACAAATAGACTATTTAAGCTAGGATACCAAAAACTTAAAGTAATCACTACAAAAGTTTAACGGCTGACACCACGATCTTGTGGATATCTGTTTCCCAGACTCTACAACTAAAGTTTATTTTTCCTCAATCGGATTTGACTTTACTACCGGAGTAGACATGTTTAACACGGCGGGTGTCTTATAAGAAAAAGGAAATTCTTACTCTACCGAATTCACCTGATCTCACCCATGGTTTTTATTGGGTCCATGTTGTTAATCTGTATGTGTGTTTTCATTTTTCGTTTTTGACACACTCAAGTGGTGTTCTTGTTTCTTAGTGTTTCCGATTGATTGTTCGTTCTTTTGACTGACGGTTCGTTTCTCACTTACTTTACAAGAATTATAGTACATTTTTACTGAAATTTCCACAGCACATCATATTATTCTATAATAAATAACAGAAGTTTTGATTGAATAAAAACAGCAATGTTACGTTAAAAATATTCCGTATGTTTTGACAAAAAATTTCAATCTAGTAAAACAATCCTATTTTCTCCCGCTCAACAGCCTTGATATAACGTGGCAACGGGTAAAATATCTATCATCTTTCCCCAAAGAACCTAAATATAACGTCAT
The DNA here is from genome assembly GCA_002080025.1 of Modiolus philippinarum. Classification (NCBI taxonomy): domain Eukaryota; kingdom Metazoa; phylum Mollusca; class Bivalvia; order Mytilida; family Modiolidae; genus Modiolus; species Modiolus philippinarum. Next base: position 44,505 of record MJUU01050685.1, on the reverse strand, counting down.
TTCAACCCGTTTAAACTATACATGTAAGATTATATACAAATAATGATACGACATTCGGATATATGTATTGTTTAGCTGGTTTTGGCTTTTCTTTTTACATCTTATTGGTTATTTGTTCTCTATCAATTTTTACACTTATTTAGGTTTATGGACTTCCAAATGCTCAGATTTTATTTGCACTGAATAGACAAAAGTTGTCAAAATGCGCGTATGCAGAAACTTAATTCACAGTAACGTCGGTATTTTGTTGCTTAGTTGACCAGTGCAATGTCAAGGTCCCCCACTAGCCAATCACGTGTTTAATTAGCCTGCATCTACCAATGAGTCTTTTAATAAAAAAAATGAGACTTGTTTCTGTGATAAATTTTCATTTTGGACATTAAAACTATCACTTGACAGTTGATGCAAGCAAATTACGAGACGCCAACTCTATTGACACTATCATTTGAAGTAGATGTTAGAATGCCAATGTCTTTATAAGACTCGAAATATGGTAAGGTACACTTATTCTTACTTAAGAATTTATTAGAAAAAAGTACATCGTATTACTTTTAAAAAATAAAAGTATATATCGCATAGAGTAGGGAAATAATACGCTCATTCACAATGTTGGTTAATTGCTACCCGGGAGGAACATCCAAGTTGTTTAAGTATTGGTACGGTATTTTGCTCTTAAGTTGTTTTCTTTTCTTTTTTAGTTTAAAGTATAAAGTATTTGTAATATCATAATTTACTCTTTGTCACAAACGAAAGGTTTACTTGAAAAACTGGAAATATCATTTAGAACATATTTACTCACCAGCTTGGTCTGGTTTTCTTGTGTTCTTTTTATACGTCGCCATTCTGAAAACAGAAATATATTTATTGGATGTAAATGTTAAATGAAAGACAAAGGCTTTGGCAGGTAAAATATACAGAAACTGAAGAACTGTTACGAATAGTTAAATGAAGACAGCGTAAAGTCTATCTTTATCAGTAGTTGGAAAATGTAAAATTTCAGAAAATCATTGTACCGACAAGCCGCAGTGTTTTTTTGCTGAATGTTTCAAAAAATTATAACAGTATAAAATTGAAAGTAAAACGATCCAAATGGAGAGGACACTTAAACAGAAAACGCGAATTACTCAGTCTATGGTCTATAACTTGCATACTGACAAATAAATTCAATATGAATTTTTACCCTTTTACACGCTAGTATATCAAATTCGACACAGATATCTTTTGTAGTAATTTAGCCAGTTACTTGTCCTCCATTCATGACAAATATGTCGTCGTTCCAGCAGATAAGGCTCTAATAATAACATTTTTATTTGCAAAAATCATTACATCATTTAAGAAAGAACTAGGTATTGATAATTCCAAAGGCAATCCAACTTACGCAGCTACTACTCTGTCAAAGGAGGAGATATTACAGAACCATAGATCTGTTTTGCTTTCCTACGGAAATTTCACGAAGGATGAAGACACAGATCTCCCCTCTTTGTACTGGGTACCAAAATTACATAAATGTCCATACAAAGAACGATACATCGATGGATCTGCCAAATGTTCTACAAAACCTACCGTATATCTAGATTGCTAACCTCCATCTTGACAGCTGTTAAAGAGGGCCTTTGAAATACTGTGATACTTGCTTTCCAAGAAGCGGTATAAATGAAGTGTGGATTTTGAAAAACTTCAAAGATCTACTTGACATCTTGAACTCTAGATCATTTTCACATTGTAACAGCATTGCAACTTTCGACTTCTCCACACTTTACATTACTATTCCCTATGAACAACTAAGATCTCGGCTGGAAGGTTTAATTCATAGATGTTTCTCACGTAAGAACGGATAACGAAGATATAGGTACATTGTTGTAGGTAGAGAACAAGCCTACTTTGTGATAATTACTCCGAATCTAAAAAAAAAAAATACAAAGGAAGAAGTGATTAAAATGTGAGAGTTTCTGATCGACATTATATTCGTCCAGTTTGGATACTTTTTTTTCAACAGACTATCGGACTTCCTATTGGCACAACAGTGCACCTCTCCTGGCTGATTTATTTCCCAACTCTTATAAGGATTCTTAAAAATAAAGATAAAAAACTGGTCCAATTCTTCAATTTTAGCTTGAGTTATATAGATAATATTTTGTAACTAAACAACCCTCGCTTTGGTGACTTTCTTCATCTGATCTATCCAAAAGAACTCGAAAGTAAGGATACTACAGACACTTCCACATCGACCTCATTCTTCCCTTTTCTTTGTATCAACATCCCAACAGCACCGGAATACGGAGATTACATCTCCCAGCTCATTCGCTATTCAAAAGCATGTGGTCGATACAGTGACTTCCTTGATAGAACTCGGTTGCTTACAAAAAGGCTACTTAAACAAGGGTATTTTAGTTAAAACTTTTAGTCATCCCTCCAGAAGTTTTATGGTCGACATCACCATCTTGTGGACCACTATGGGATATCTGTTTCCCAGATGACAACATATCTTTCCCTTTAAAAGCTTAATTGTTGTTTCCTGTAACGGATTTGACATCTCTTCAGGATTTGACATTTTCAACCTGGCAGTTGTCTTATAAGAAGCAGGAGATGCTTACTCTACCGGTGCACCTGATCTCACCCAAGTTTCTTTATTAGGTCCGTGTTGTTCATCTTTGTGTTTTTGTCTTCATTTTTCTTTTCTGTGCCGTACTCATGTTGTGCCTCTGTTTCTTTGTTGTTTCCGATGTTGTCATTGTCCTTGGATTATTCGATTTGGATTGACGGGTCGGTTTTCACTTACTTTATAAGTGAGAAATCCATATCGAACTGCATGAACACTATTAAATTAGGTTGTGCAGCCACGAGAACAGCTATGATGTCATGCCGTAAAAACCTCTTGAAAACAGATGATATACTGGAAGATCATGCGAGAGGTTGCAAGTTGCACGTGACCGAATTCCCAAAAGTGGCACGAAATTTATTTATATTTCCAAAGTGACTGGATGGGTTGCTCCGGTTGGTCTTTAAAAAGCACACATTAACAAAGGTAAAGTGACATCCATTTTTCCCTAATTAACAATGAAGGGATATGAAGTAAATGCAAATGAGACAAAGTCTCTACAAATAAATGGTAATAATAAGCAATAGAACAACGCTTTTTTTCCTAAACCATCTTCGAGATAATGGTCTAATTTTTATTTTTTTTATTCTAACACTTTGTCTTAGGATTTTAGGTGGGAAGATCACTAATATACTAAAGATGGTGTGACACGGTTTTTGGGAAATGAGAAAAAATTGGTATAATGTTGTGTAAATGAGAAAAATGATGAAATAAATTGGGAAATGCTAAAACACGAAATAATGGGAAGTGGGAAATTTAACCAAATGAGTGATTTAAAGTCAAAAGTGGTGTTTTTTTTTCTCTTCAAAATCTTTTATCACAAGAAGCATGGAGCATCATCAGTGTAATTTCTTAGTTATATAAACTCTGATTTACTTTTATGTTCTGCATTGCAATTCTTTACAAAATCTTTCAGTTATTAATCAACGCCTCAAAAAATTCAGTCTCATACGATCATTAAAAAGTTCTTTCATATATATTAGTCCCTTTCTGAAAAATTTCAAGTCACGGTCCGAACTGTGATTGAAGATTCTTTTTACGTAGTACTGGTGTATCTTTTAACTGTCTACGACCTTTCAATAATGTCGAGTTGCTACTGGAGACTACCACAATGAAAAGCATGTACTAAGTAAGGAACATTGCAGTCGACAATTTTTCCAGTGCTTTCAACCTGATTTGTCTTTTTGTCATTTCCCCCATCTGATACTACTGGACAAAAATCTAACAAACATTTATACGAAAAGTGTACATGGAAGGTCATTTCTTAACATCCTTATTCATGTCGAACAAGACTAAAAATCGTAGCCACCAGAGCAAAACATACTTAAATATTGAACCCTAAAGGGAAATCAGATTTTGGTCATCTTCTCTGAAACCACTGAAGCGAAGTCAACAACTCTTTACAGGAATATTGTACTGAAGCTCCGTTACAAAAAATGCGTTTCGTTCTAAAACAGTAAAAGACTTACTAAAAATGAACATAGTCAATTGGTAAAAACATCGTTTCATCACCTGCTCTGGGATTATTGAAGTAAATTTAACCAAGCTGTATTACATACATCGGCAAACAAATACCAAAGCAAGTGAGAGCTGGAAAATCTAAAGTTAAACATCCAAAGAGTACGGCAATTCATAATAAACTAAAATTATGACAACATGACAAAGACAAAGCAATAAACAAGCAAAAATTACACAAGAACTCTACAAAACTAAATCAGGTAACATCAGGTGCTCCTGAAGGCTAAGCTTGATCTGCTTCACGCATGGCATCCGCCACACTGCCAATGAAAAGTACGGCTTTGTCATAGTTGGTGTTAGGTTATAAACTCTGGGTCTATTAAAAATTACTATTCTCATTTGTGAAATAGAAACATTTCAACGATCTGTCAAATCATGGTGACAACCGTAAAACTTCTGTAATGATAATTACAACAGTGATTTCACAGAACCTGGTTTTTTGAGAAAATAATTTCGCTGTCAGCTCGTTAGAGCTTATGTTTTTTGTTTTTAATGTACCGACTAATGATTAATATTACTTGACTTGTACGAACTACAGGCATCACGAATGTAGGCGCTATATACTTGATTGTTGGAATCGTCAAGTTTTTGTTTTCAGCTGTCCAGAGTAATCAATATATGTACATTTATTTGTACAAGCTGTTTGGAAGCTGCCGAAGATGGTGTATTAGTGATAAATTTAATTTTGAGTTCATTAGGGTATATTAGATGAAGGTTATCCTTAAATTGAAGATTCGATGATATCAGAGAAACTAAAATTAGAGGATCTCGCTAGATAACTGCTCTTGAAAGCACATGGCTTGATACGAATGAAGAAACATCGGCTTATAGTGTCTCATAATAAGTATTCATTGGATTCCTTTTTTCTGCTGGATGGCTTGTCCTCCAAATTCTCCAAGTATGTTACATGTATGAATGAAAAAATCAAGCCTTGCGATGAATTCCTCCTCTTTTTATCCCCTTTTTAATCAGTGTGATGTTTATCAAAATAGGCCACATTCTTTACTTCGTACCAACCATACGAAATACGATTATCTTGGTTCACCCTTTTTTGCTCGGAAAGACTGATGTATTAATTCCGGTGTGCTGACTTTGACTTATCATGTGAGAGAGTAGTATAATTTGTAGAAAATTATATGTTTTACACCGTTTCAATGGTTGAGTTCAGCGGAACTTAGATTTAAAACAGTCTTTCGTGCAAAATGAATCATCTCCCTCATTAAGAATGCAATGCAGTTTCTTTTGCAGAAAATGTGATGTTATTACGGACCTTGTCAGCTGGCACAGAAACATAATTGTCATGGAGAAAGGACAATGATTTGTTCAACGGGATCTTCAAATATGCTTTCTGGATTTGGACTCATGGTTTTCTCAGGGAGCCTCATTCTATCTACAATCAATGACCTTATCGTCTGACAGTGTTTCAACATTCACATTTTCTCTCTTATTCTATTGTTTGGGATATCCTAAACTGTATCCAGCAATATTTTAAAGTTACGTTTCCAATTGATGGGTTGTGGTTCACAATATTTTGACCTTTTGTGAACTGATCTCTTAATTTCTCATGTTTAACAATGTTGAGATCACCGGTTATAACGAATGAAGGAATGATGTATGGGTTGCTCTATAAAATTATTGCTCATACGGGTTCTTCTGGAAACAATAAAGTGGCAGATAGCATTATATACATTTTAAGATATAGGCTTAGTCAAACTAATGTTTTGTTTTTGGTCGTTTTGGCCTGGATATGGGATGTTGTCTCCTTGACATTTACCCCATTTCCTTTCTTTTTCATAATCTATATTTTCGAGATTTTAACCTTTTTCAAAAGCATTTAAAAAAATCAGAAGATGACATGAAAAGGTTGATCATTTTTACAGTTCTTTTAGATCAGTCAGTGGTATTGTTATCGACTGTTTCTCGCTAATGTTAATACTATGATAGAAAACAAATTGTAGTGGAACCCTTCTGTATTTAATCCTAAACCGGGCAAAAAAATTGTTGATGACATTTTTGTTTCCGGTTTTTCTTTTTGATGACTAAATGTACAAATATGGGGAATTTGGAAAAAAAAACTGGGAATCGGGAGAACATACCCCCGTCATCCCCTCACGGATATTACGTGAAGTCTCGTCTTTCACCCAATATACATACATTTTGTATAACATTTATAAATGCAAATACACTTAATCCACAAAAAAGAAAAAAAATAATAAATAAAAAATGGTATTGTACTTTCCCAAAATGATATTTTCTGCTCATGTACCATGGTAAAGCATAGACTTTTCAGTATATGGTTCATGTGTATCTTACATTGTTGTTTATGTGTATATTACATCGTTGATTCATGTACTTAACAAATTCAGATGTAGAATTTATTGCATAAAAGGAAAGAGATAATATCCGGCCAACCATATATTTTCTTCCAAAACATGACCTCTTAGGTACTTTCTAAAAATAAAATAGCATTAGTTTATTTTTTTTATGATTTTCCGTACTACTTATACACGCATACTTAGTAAAATTTTGTTACTTTAATAATGATCTTTCTTCGTTTTCGCATTATAAAGATTAACATCATTCACTGCTGTACATTGGTCATGACTTTTGTTTTTACAATCAGATGACAAACCCGAAACAGGTTGATTGTGCCAACTACATCGTGTAATAAAATGATATAGGCCATGGGCTGTAATAAACTCCGTGTATCCCTCCCATACTTCCCAATCCCATGATCTTTCTTGGTTAAGGCTGCTTATACCCCCTTAAAAATACGTGTTAACATGAGCATAATTTGCAAGTAACAGTGGAACAGGTCTCATTTTCAGACCACCATCAGACTTTTTTGTTAATATTGTTTTTAGAAAAGTCTTTTGCTTCAAATGTTGACTAGTACCTCCAATTAAAAAAAGAGATATAAAATGATAGCCTATAGTATAAGTTTTTCAGAGATCCTTTAAAGTGTTATTTATTTTCCCAATACCATCTAAAACGCGATAAACCGTATCCCGACTGCTATAAAATGTTTACAAAATTTTATAATTTTCCTCAAATTGTGAAAGTTTGATGATATATAGAACACCCTGTCTATCTCATTCCAATTCTTACTATGAATGAAACTGATATTTTCATTGAAATTGCGTAGTTTTGATGGTCTAGAGAACCCGAAGTGCATCTCAATTCCCGATTTTGAAAATTGTTTTTAGGTTTTCAATCTATTTTCTTCAATATAAAACAGGTTAAGACAGTGTTAACATGATTAAAATTCTATTTTCAAATATACCAAATACAGGGACCTTTGAATAATTTCGTTTTTGAGTAAGTTTTGTCTTTCTTTTGCCTAATGTTATTTTTAGTAAACAAATATCATTTTAAAATAGGTATCAAATGAAAGCTTATTATATTAGCTTCACAACCATAACAAATAATGGCCGTTTTTAGGTAAAATATACATCATATATCAATAAAACTTGCCCCTACACCAACAAATTTACTAAAAAATTGTCAATTTTTTGTCTATTTTCTCATAAAAAATAACCAGAAGATGCAAAATGTGTGTTGTATAGGACAATGTTGCATAAATAATATTATGATTTTATATTTTAACAGCCATTTGTTGACTTAAATTCAATATTTTGCCCGAATTTGGTGAAAATGGGAATTTTCAATATTTCAGAATTGTCCAAAGTCCACTGCTATATCGTTATATATGCCAAATCTGGATGATATTTCTGCAACTACGCCAATTAATTGTACCAAGCGACACATTTGGTGTCTTAAAACATTGCCAAGAAAAACAAGGAGTGTTAAATGTGAGTCTAATTACAGAAAATCTTACCCCTACCCCAAACTAATTTTCACTGAAATTGTCAATTTTTTTTCTATGTTCACATAAAAATAACCAGAACACGCAAAACATGTGTTGTATATGACAATAATGCATGAATTACATCGAAATGTGGTATTCCCAAAATTGATGAAAAATGGGAATTTTCAACATTTCAGATTTGTCAGTATTTCATCGTTAAATCGCAATATATGTCAAATGTATAGAATATATCTGCAGATTTGCCATTTAATTGTCCTAAGTAATTCATAAATTGTCTTTAAACTTTGTTTAGAAAAACAAGGAGTGTTATACAACGGCAGTAGAATACCGAAGGAACAAAGGGGTGAAATTCACAAAAATCGAAGTCCAAAGACAGGGCAAAAACGAGAACACAGAACACAATGACGTTAGACACAAAAACAATGACGCCAGACAGACACAAAGCACAGAACCAGAAACCACAACATAAAGAACAAAGGCACTCTATATGTGACTCTAAATACCGAAAATCTTACCCCTACCCAAACAAATTTTCCCTGAAATTCGTGATTTTTTGTCTATGTTCGCATACAAATAACAAGAACATGCAAAATATTTGTTGTATATGACAATGTTGCATGCATTACATCATGATTTGGTATTTTAACAGCCATTGGTCGACTACAACTTAATAATTCTTCCCAAATTGATGAAAAATGGGAATTTTGAGCATTTCAGATTTGTCCATAGTTAACTGTTAAATCGCAATATGTATCAAATCTGTAGAGTATATCTGCAGATATACCAATTAATTGTTCTAAGCGATACATTAGATGTCTTAAAACATTGTTTAGAAAAAACAAGGGGTGCTGAATGTGACTAAATACCAAAAATCTTACACCTACCCCAACACATTTCCTCCAAAATTGTCAATTTCTTTGTCTATGTTGGGATAAAGATAACCACCACATGCAAATTCCTCGTTGCATATAACAAAGTTGCATGAACACTTTCATTATTTGGTATTTCAAATACCAGTTGTCAGCTTAAACTCAATGTTTTGTCCAAAATTGATGAAAAATGGAATTTTTTTTAGCATTTCAGATTTGTCCAAAATTCACTTTTAAATCGTTATATGTTGCAAATCTAAAGGATTTATCTGCAGATATGCCAATTTATTGTCTTAACCGATACATATGTGATTTAAAAACACTGTTTAGAAAAATACCCAACAAAATTAAACCTCCAAAATATATGTACATATAAATGAACAAAGCATACAAATGTTTTACTTCCTTTGCAAAAGATGCATTTGATACATCATAACATAATTTTGACATCAAAATATGTGTACAATTGATTATTTTGGACGATTATCGTGAAAAATGGGAATTTTCAGTATTTCAGAATTTTCCGTAATTCAAAGTTAAATCGCTGAATAACTGCCAATATAGAACCGAGCGCATGATCTTATTTTTGATATATGGGAGGCTCTGTGTGTTTTGGTGTTTGAAACTGATATGTCATTGGACCTTTATACAATGTTAAAAGCTTTTCAAGCTGAATAAAATGAAATAAATTGTGTTGAATATGTGTGGTAAGGGGTAATATATTTGTAATTTATGAGACTGTAGCTAGTCTAAAAGGCTTAAAAGCATACTTTCTAATTGCTTAGATATGATAAAACGATATTTAGCTAAAAATCTGAATATATATTTAATAATTGCTGATGCAATAATAATTTATGATATGATTATGAACCTATAATATGTCTGAAACTAAAAATTTTGCACATAACTTGTTGCTAACATATCATAAATTATTATTGCATCAGCAATTATTAAACATATATTTAGATTTTTACGACCCTAAAGTCAAAAAGTCGAAATTGTGAAAAATCTAAAATTCCGAAAAATTCCATTTGTCAAAAAATTTATACCGAAAATCAAAATTTCATGGACTTTAATGGTATTATTTTCCAACATTGTATCACAAAAACTGATAAGTTAGGCATAAAAACTAGATCAAATGATGAGGGTTATTCATCTAAAGGAAGCGACAGCCTTAAATCGACATTTTCGCTATTTTTTGCAGGGGTAGGGGTAGATTTTTTGTATCCCCAGATCATAAAATCGGCGTAAAGTACCCAAACTTGTGTTCATTGTAAAGCATATTAAATTAGCTTTAATTTGTTACCAAATTTCAGTACATATTACTTATCTGTAAAAAGTTATGGAGCTTAAAAGATGAAACTTATGTTAAAACGAAAATACAATAATTTTCCGGGTGTACTATAAAAGTGGCCCTATACTGTCTATGCGTGCA
>MJUU01050685.1:0-11301 GCA_002080025.1 Modiolus philippinarum | reverse complement strand
AAAAACCGTATACTGCACAAACTTAGACATAGCGTAAAAAATATTGATAAAACAGTCAATTTATACCAAGGTTTTGTATATTCCATCAATTTATGGGGAATTAAGGAGCTGAAAAGAAGAGACTTCAGTGAATATATGATCATTTGAAGCGGCGAACAATAAACACTGCCATATTGAAGATGGGATATACAAATAAAAATTGAAACTAGGTTACTTTATTTATAATATGGTACCTAGTGAACCATTGCAACAATATTCACGAGAAGCAGTTGAAATATGTTAGATTATATATTTATAATAATGGCTCGTATCGGTGAAATTTTACACTTGCCCTGTGTATTTTATTATTAGTAAAACTGAACAACAAAAAAAATAAATTCACGTGTTAAACATGTTAAACTTATGTCTTTTGTGCTTGATTTGGCATCAGTTATCTTGATTTACATTTGTGATGTAATAGTGTAATGTGACAAACCTGACCTTCACTTTAAATAACAGACGCTTTGAAATTGTTTACTGATATATAATAATTAAGATTAATTCAAAAATATAGCTGTCCAATTATACATCAAAATATCCAAACACCTCGATATACAAATAAAAGGGGGTGTAGCTAATTGATTTAATCATATTTTATATTCTTAAATTATTCGATTCGTAAAATGAAACATTTTCACCCATTTAGAATATTTTGAATGAAATTTGTGAGTCTTTGCAAGCACACTTTTGAACTATGTATAAAAAGAAACAAATATGCTGACCTGGTATTGAAATACTGACTACAGCTGTTGCTGCAGCAAATTTTTATGTTCCTCTGTAAACAAAACAAAAGCATTGTCTGCGACTGCGCACTCTTCTACTGAAATGTAATTTTAATCCAATTATATAATGTTGTATTAAAACAGCTTGAAAAGCACACTGGTCAACGCGTAATCGGCAATTCGGTTGTTATCGGCAATTCGGTGAGCACCAAGTTTGGACAGATAAGTGGATTGTCATAAATAACAACTGTTAGGAGCGGGCAAGGTAAGAATAAAAGGGTTTTCTATGAGCAAGAATTGATACAAGTCATTAATCAATTGCCATTAAATCTAGTTAAAATATGTATAAGCTTTAATAACCCTTTAAGGTCGAAATCAGTTACATTTTGTACGTTTTTGTCCAATAGCTATTTCTGCATACGAACCTCATAATTAAAAGTTGTATATTTACATAACATTTGTTAATGCTTATAATTTGATATCGTTAGAATTTTACTAAGAACTGATATTGAGAGTGAAAACTGCATTTTACCAATTTTTAGATGTCATCGGGAAACCGGTTGAATAGTTCCTTTTGTTATTGGATATCTCGGTTTACGTTATCGTAAAAACAGGTTGTCAATAATAATTGAAATGCAACAAATAACAGAAATTTTTGTATTTTATCACTTTTATTTGACCAATTTAAGCTTATTAAGTGATTAACAGGTGAGGTGTAACTGTTATTTGTCTTTTTGGATTTGGTATACGAGTTTATATTGCAATTTTCGTGTCGAGTGTTATGCATATGATGATCATGCTTATACTGTTCAAACATAGAAAACGATGAAAACGTATCTAAATTTTCACCTTAGTTATAGCCACACACTCCCGACATGAACATAGTAAATATCTATAACTTATTGCTTACCTAACACACGTGGGGTAATTAATTGCAGTGAATTCTTACAAATAACATTCTTGAATATATTAAGATGTGTAGTAAACACAAAGAGTATTTGGTAATTATAAATTTCTGCTAGCGACCATACAGCATCTTGCGGACAGATAGCTCATTCAAATACCCCCAAAAAATGACTTATAGAAGTTTCTTTACATGCCAGGTCGCTTATTCATATTTATGGTTGCACTAACGTTGACTCTCCCATTATTTGATGTCACTTATCAATTCCTTCCATTTATTTAGACTGTGAGCCCATAAAACTTGTAGTATCTTTGTTCTTGATCCTGAGAAAAACAAAATACCAGAATTGCGTATCTTACTATACTTTAATCTACCATAAATTGTCGTTGTAAATTATATATATTTGTGAGAAGCATTTGATGACCTAAGATTATGAACGACCCTGGAGCAGGCTGGAAAGGTATTTTCTGGCGGTAATATCACAGCGTTGAATTAGAAATGTGCACGTGTTGCACTTTATGTAGTATTACTCTGTAAGTAGCAGTAGGAGTAGTCGATGTAGGACAGTTATATTTTGATCCAACATTATTATACAGATCTTCTATAAAATATATATAACCATGCAGTTGATTATTGCTCTTGCGTCAGAGTTTATTCCGGCGATCAAATACGTATGACTCGCAGAATTGTTTGCACTATTTTTTTTCAAGTGTGTGTGTGTGTGTGTGTGAGTGTGTGTGTGTGTGTGCAAGTGTTATGGCAACTCTATATATACTTTTCTGTATTTTTCTATAGAGAGCAGAGTCAATGGGACTGATATAGAGGGCTAAATTTTATGCCCCTACCCATTTCTCTCCCTTTCATCGCTATTTCTTTCTTATTTTAGGTTTTTACTTATATTTGTTCTCGTTCTGATATAGCTGGTATATTGCTCACTGCACGTAAAACTCTAACTAATCAATCAATCATTCAATCTAGGTATAGCTTCACCTCTAAAAGGTACAATTGGGTGCAGTCATAACCTCTCATCAAAGTTAACAGTTAACTTAGAAACAATTCTAAGTTAACTTGAAGTTAACTTAGAGCAGACGTACAGTTGGGTGCAGTCATAACCTCTCATCAAAGTTAACTCCAAGTTAACTTAGAAACAATTCTAAGTTAACTTTAAGTTAACTTAGATCAGACGTAGAACAGTTTTAAAAACGGTCATAAGTTAACTAAGAGCAATCATTAGAACAGTTCTAAGTTAACTTTGTGAGAGGTTATGACTGTACCCAATTGTATATTGATGCCCTTTATGCCAAGTACAAATATAAAGAAACCTCACTTAAGTGTAAAGTTTCATGATAGTGGAACTAGAACGAAGTATAATGACAACTTAGGCAAATATAATGTTTTTTCATGTTATTTTCAACAAGATTACCTGCATTTTTTTAATGAAGAGTGCTGTTCGTGTAATCATAAATAAACGAACAATTTAAAATTCTTGTCGAACTGCGATACAATGTCAAAGTATAAATATATACACATATTATTTCAATAAAAAGTAAAAAATATGATTGAAAAACAAAAGACAGAGGTGGTGATGGGCCAATATCATCCACATTGATGTCTTCAAGGGGCCATGGAAAAGAAACAAAATGGCTTAGATGTGAAGTGTTACGCCACAGGTGGAATAAAGGTAAAATGAATTTGACGTTCCCCGTCTAGAGCAAGGAAAAAAAATAGGATGAAATGATAAATGGGTAGGGGTAGGAAATTTAGCCCTCCACACAAGACCAAAATTAATAATTAAAAATGTATATTAAAAAGTATTACAATAAGAAATATTATTGAGAATTAAATGAAATTGAAGATACCAGTCCAAGGACTGAACATTAAACACTACTTTTTATATCGATACCTTTGGGATTTTGGGTACCCAGAGTGAATATAATTTGTTGTTCTAACTGTTGTCGGTGTTGTCGTGAATTGTCAACCTGAGAAAGGACTGTCACGCTCATGTCCTCCATGGAATGTTGGCGAAACCTGAAATGGTTGCCGACAGGTATGTCTTTGTGATCTGTAATGGATCGAAGATGCACAGCAAAGCGATCCCCTGAAGTCTGCGGCAAGTATTGCTAATGTATATTTTGTGACACCGTCTACATACTATGGCATAATATCACATTCTTGGTTATACAAATACAACTAGAACTGAATTTGTAAGAACCCTCAGGACCCTTGATGAATTCCGTTTTCATAGAGAAGGGACACGTTCGACAGATCTTGCAACCACAACTTCGCGTTCCCCTGTATGACTTGTTGTTCCTAGACCATTTTGTTTTTGCCTGTCCGGCATACAAGCTACGAACTCCATCAGTTTTTACATAAACTATATTGCTGATGCCTGAAACTTGAAGACAAACTCGGTTGTCTACTACCAGCCATCAGTAAATCCCTCACGTTGAAACGATGTAAATATTTCATTCATTCAAGGATAGAGGTGATATACAATCGTGTGCCGGTACATAACGTATGTCAATAGAACGTATTAAATAAAAGCTTCAACAATAATAAAAATTTACAAAAATAAATTTGCATTTTATGCTGTCAGGCTAAATAGAGATAGATTGTAAGAATTCAAATAGTTTGGAATGACTTTTATGATTCTTTCACCCCTTTACACATGATAAAAGGAACATTTTCAACCTGTGTTTACGATTACGTAAATCTGTCAAAACCACAACTTCTACCGGTTTCCCGATAACATGTTTTCACTTAACCACACACTTTCAAAACTCGTTTTTTGACTCTTAATCAGAATTTAGATCTTAGTCCACTGATGTGACTGTTTGGGATAGACAACAGAATAAATAAATTATTTTGATTTATGGATCTAATTGCTTTTAACTTATGAAAAATCGAAAATGTCACGACAAATAACCCCAAAAATTATAAATTATCACTTTTGGAAAGCGGTAAATCTTTTTGATGAGAGTAACTTGGTTATGCTCTTGTCTGTGTAAAGGGTAATCATTTATGTTCAAAAGGTCATAAACAATATTTGCTAAATTAGACCTTGTTGGTGAAAATTGTTAAAAACAAATATGCCTTCGTTTTCCAACCATTGCTTTCCTTGTACCGAATTGCCGATAACAACCGAATTACCGATTACGCGTTGACCAGTGTGGAAAAGTAATAAGTTAAAAAAAATAATCTAAATTCAAAATTATTTTTCATAAATAATGGAAAAGAGGAAGTATGATGTCAACCTTAAACGGACAATAAATAGCTCAATGTTATTTGCACCATGCAATTAGCTACAAATAGAAATAAAAACTCCAGATCAACCGAATGGAAAATTTGCAAATATTATTGTTTTTTTTTCATTTGTTAATTAAGGACACTAATGAATTTTATTTATACAATGTATAATGTATGTTATTCAATGTTATAAAACAATGAATAACAAACAGAAAAAGAAATGGCACGTTTCTGTAAATAATTCTTTCTATATGGATAATCATCCCAGATAGCATGACAGAGCTCATAGATCCATTTTCGGTATGTTGGCAAAGTGGGCAGCTGGTTGGCAGGTACTTTGCATAAGTTGGCCAGAGTCGATATTATTCTGCCAACTACCGTTTGAATATTATTAGGATAGCATGGCTGCATAAAGGTCTGTATATATAGAGGGCCATATGTGGATCAATATTGGCGCACAATAGAGCCAGTTTAACCCACCATTTGTTCTAAAATGCCCTTACCAAGTCATCACCATTGCGGTCGACAATTTTTCCGGTGGTTTCCACCAGATTTGTCTTTTCTCTTGGACTTCAGCTCTTGACAACCCTGTTCGTTAATTTTGTTATTATACCCATTTGAAATAATTGTGCTAAGTACAAAGTTCAAGTAAATTAAATATACATATAATCGATGAAGTTTATGCTATAATTTTCTTAATATCATTTAAAAAATGTGAAATTCAACGTACATACGTACATTTGCACAACCCAAATAATTTTTACATTACCACATTTAAAAACTAGGATATTTTTAAGTATTTTACTATTTCACATATTGATTAAAAATCCGTCATTTACAGTTTGGATTCAAATTGAACCTTAGGTACTGATAATAATTACCTGACCGTCAGCCAAGATTACATAACATTGTGGGACCTTCACATGGTATTGTGTTGCTACCCATATTGGTCAACAGTTTGCAAGCAACATTTGTCAATTGACTTTTCCTTATCGGACCAACAGGTGGTTTAATTAATCATAAATGTAAGGCATGTATAATGTATAAGTATCTTCAAAAATTGTTTCACCATATATCTTTACAAATCGCCAACCGATTTCAATTTTTGGGAAATAAAAACTTATATTATTCACACAAGGATTCGTCATATGTGTAGTCAATTACGATCTGATATGTACAGGGTAAATTTAATATTTAACCCTTCTTGTTGCTGTGGAAATCCATTTGAAGATGCCATGCATTATACTTTTGAATGTCCAAAATTTAGTGACGCTCGCCATGACCTTTTTTGAGCTTACGGTTATTTAATGTCTCTTAAGAACTTCTTTTAGCAGGTGACGAAACTTTGACATATGATGAAAATTGTAGTATTTTTTCCTACGTTCATACATACATAAGAAGAACTCAAAGATTTTGATTTTTGATTACATGTATTAGATATTTTAACGTGATACACTTTATGAGATTTTCTCAATATGTACACTCTTTATCTCAATTAGTTTTATTTCATTTGTTTTCTAATTACTGTGACTTAGTGTTTTTTTTACATATTGAAATGTGTATATAATCTATGTCGCCATTAATATTTCTGTTGATATTTATATGTACATGGGAGAGGACGTTTCATAACGTTTTATAACTTTTTTCCAATCCCTTTTGCATATTTGTTTTTGCGAATAAAATATGTGTAATGTAATGTAACAGGTGGTCTTCTATGTCGGCGAGTTGCTGGCTCAATAAACTTATTCAACAGTGCTAGCTTTCTGCCAACCTTATACCAACATTGCCAACATTATACGCCCTACTACCAACAGAGAACTTAGTTGGCTAAATACTGGGCCATCATCATTTTTTTAGAATACCTCAATTCCCCGGAGGTCAATTGACGTATTGTTGCATTAGTAGTCCCTTGTCAATGTAATTACTTGCGAGATGTAAGTCACATGCAGTGTCTCTTGTTTTGGCTTTTTCATTGATATTTTTATTTCAATCCGAACATATTTGCTAATTCTTCTTCAATTACATCTGAAAACAATTAAAAGATAATGATTGACTTTCACGCTTTGTTCATTATTATCAATATAAAGTCACTTATATTTTACAGGGATGTGTGTATCCTTCATGCATGAATATTTTGGAAAAAAATCTGTAAACATATAATTATAATTAAATTCATTAAAAAAAAGTTTCGACAAATTACCAAAGAGTATGTTTCATTAAACATATTAAACATGCTAAGACGTATCACTTTTAAGCAATAGTGAATTTGTAAATGCTGAGACAAATACATATAACTTGCCAGTATATAATTTGCATCAATAAGATTATAAGCATTTCAAGAATAAGACAATTTGTTATTTTTTTTACTTTATCGGTAATTTGAATGAGATTTCCTTGATCTCGTGAGGCGAATATTTTCAGTATGTGCTACTGCCTGAATACTATAAAATGTTGGCAAAAAGTCTATTAGGCCACGCCTACCTTGTCTATCAGCGCTTCAATGTAAGCAAAGAAATCAACATCTACAAAAAAAACCGTTTGGAACGTTCCAACTCTTTACTAATCAATAGTCTATTTCCTAATTTCTTGAAAATTGGTTTTCGATTTTCAAATTTTGTTCTTTCAATTGATTGAAATTAATTAGTGATAAAAACAATAATAGAAGTTTTGTTTCTTATACTTCAAGATGAAGATCAACAATAAAAGCGTTCTATCTTTGCTTGTTTTAACCATGTTTTCGTAGAAACTTATTCTCATGTGCATTAGTCCATATTCTTTATTCACCATTCAGAAATTGTCTCCAATAATAGACTCACCAACAAGTGGGCTCGTCAATTATTGTCGACAATATTTTTTAGTATCCAAAACAAAGCTTCCATTATTCTATATATATTTATAGTTACATATATTAAGTTTTTTTGAATTAGTATTTCACTATCAAACTGATGAAACTACATCACTCCTAAGAAAAATCGAAATAGGATCCATAACTTCCTGTGGTCGTCTATGTATTACACATTATCTGGTGATTAGGTCTTATTATCTTGACTCACATTATAAGTTGAATCACATTTTTAATGACTAATATAACAATTAATTGTTATATAATACAGTTTGACATTTTCAAAAAAATCTACATTTTTAAACTTAATACAAAATGCGGATTTTTTTCGTATTTCATTAAGTCATCACGGACTTTGTACATTAAAACAGTAACTTCGGTATTAAGGTATTTATTAGCACTGGGCCTATGCATCTGCTGGTGGACTGTAAGTCCTCGAAGGTACTCAACGACGAAGTAGTCAGTACTTCGGTGCTGACCTGAAAACTGATTTTGTTTTGAAACTTGCAATATCGAAATTAGAGAAAATTTTGTCTAAAACTCAAGTACTAGTATATCCCCATGCCATGCTCTGTTCTTACCTGATTTTTGGCTGTTCTTTTCAGATTTAGGATCCCATTAGTTACTTGTTCTCTATCAGTTTTCCACATTTTTCGGTTTATGGACTTCCAAATGTTTTGATTTTATCTGCACTGAAGAGATTTAAGTTGTCAAAATGCGCATATGCAGAAACAAAATTATCAGTAACTTCGGTATTTTGTTATTTATAATGTTATTAAGAAAATTAAAGCCAAAATTCCAACATATTTTAACATATTATCAAAATTTTACTTTGCATAAATGATTATTTTAGGCATTGTAACACAAATGGCCCTCTTATAGAAAACCTGCTGTTGGGAGACTTCTATGCAGCCATTGCTGGCGCAACAAAAATCAAACGACAGATGGTGGAATAGTTTCGGCCCGAGTTAGGCCAATTCATGACAAGCCACTGAAACCATTAGCCGACATTGCAACAAAATACCGATAATGCTCTGTTATGCTTATTAGGCAGAGCAAGTGTAATATATTTACGATCATAGGAAGCTATGATTTTTTATCATATTTCGGTCACACATATTTTGTTTCTGAAGGAGTGAAAGTTTTCATTACTTAAATAGTAAAATAGTAAAAAATAATTTGATCTAAAGGGCATTAAAATTAATTAAATATAATATATACTAATATCTAATAATTAAGTCTCCCAAGTAAAGTTTGGGTAGAGTTATTGTTTTTGCTGCGTTTCTTTTTATTAAGTCTCCCAAAGCTTGGAGACCTATTGTTTTTCTCTCTTTTTCTTCTTCTTCTTCTGCTTTCTTCATTTGAACTTGTCCGACTCGATCGATTCTTGGAGACAGAGATCACTGACCTAAATTTTATTGAAACTTAACAGAAGATGTGCAATCGGGTGTTGAGATTTTCAAAAATGGCCGCAGGTCATTGTTCACTTTGAACGTTGACCGGGATAAACACAGACACCGTAGGAGAAAACTGATAAAATGATAACTGAAACTGATAAAAAAGAAAAAAAATGTCAGGTAATGACGGACCTTGGTTACGTTAAGACAGAAACTGTATGGTTAATTGTTCGCGAGTTATGTCCTTGAAGGTTTTTTCACAGTATCTTTTTCTCGAAAATGGTAAGAGATAAAGACATATAACCTTTCCATTAAGCTTAGATGATGTGTGTTTGGCGCACCATAAAACCGATTTAACTCACCATTTCTGTTTAAATGCCTGTACCAAGTCAGGACCATTGCGGTCGACAATTTTCCGGTGGTTTCCGCATGATTTTCTTATTGTTTCAAGGACTTTGGTTCTTGACAACTCTTTTCGGTAATTTTATCATTATCCCCCATCTTCTAAAATTGTCAAGGTCAAAGGTGATTGATCACTTTGATCTTCACCTGGGACTTTGGTATTGGATTAACTCGTACACCGTCATAGGTAGCTGATCGAATGTTTTTGTGAAAATGTATGTCTTGTTAGATTAACAATTGTTATTATGGCCTAAAAACCGTTTTTTTATATCTGATGTCGGATTTTTTTTATTATACCTCAAACACCATTGAAGCTACAAAGAGACATCCAATACAATAAATGTTAAAGAAGATATGAACTTTAAAATGAGGTAAAGGTCATATCTCAAGGTCAGAACCCCAAACTTTATTGCGCATTGAAGTGTATATAAATGTGTCGGAATGTTGAATGAATGAGAAAATAATGGCATTATATTCCTTGAATTACCTATCAATTGTTCTCCGAATAATTGACGTACTAGTTTTCTCAAAAAATAGGTGGTCAATACTATTGAAACTAATGCAATTTGACAGAAAGATTGATTTCAATGTGTAGAAACGATTGTGAATTAAAAAAAAATAAATCGGCGGCCATTCTGATATAAGAGTTGTTTTGGGAGACTTTTGAGTTTTCATCCAAGCACAGTTACATGTTGATCCTATAGTTTTTCTTCCGCTTTCCTCCCCGATTTTTCCGATGATGTATAATTTGTGAAAATGGGATTTTTTGCCTTTCTGTGCCGTACTCATGTTATGTCTTTGTTTCTTTGTTTTTCCGATGTTGCCGTGCCCCTGGATTGCTCATTTTCGACTGACGGTTCTGTCCTCACTTTTGAACGGCTAACCGGATGATCGGAAATAGTTGGGCTAACATCGAATATACTCTTCGGTGCCAACGTCCCGCTACTGAGTAACATTACCTTTGGCTGACGTCAAGTCAAGCCAAGACCAGGTGCTAACTTAACCCTACGTTGGTGCGAATGGTATTTACCATGAATTATGTACTACACTTACCTTTGCTGTCAACCTACGACGTCACAATTTATACTCCGTCAAATATCACTGTCTTCAAAGTGTTTGCTAATTCTGAAGAGTTTCTATTTATGGAAACCAAAATTAAGTATCTTGGAACTTTCCTTTACTTTTCATGTGCTTAAGAACGAAAAGGTCACAATCGGTAAATTTTAAATTTTCATGTCAAGTATGACTACAAAAAAATACAATTTTTCAAGTTTATACAGACAGAAATACAGTCTCTAACATTGTTTCCAGTTTATTACGTTTATTTCTCACATCGAGATCACATTTTAAAGTTCGAGGTTTACCCGAGAACTTTAAAATGTGAAAATTTAACTATCGAGATGTGAGAAATTATCCAGAAATTATCGTAATAAACCGGAAAACAATGTTAGAGATTTTCTTATCATATTATATTCCTACTCAATTTATTTGACGTAAAGCGATCTCCGTTGTCTCCAGTCTCAAGTATGCCGCCATTTTGTTGCTATCATCGTTGCTATGTGTATCATTGCGCCTTTAATTGAAAGAGGTGTTAAGTGTAATATTTTTTTTTATAAAAATGTCATATTATCAATAAATTGAGATATCGTAGTCATACAAATGCAAAAACCAGTTCGCTAGACAATGATGCAGGTGTTACTTTCATCAACATCCGGTTGCACTATTTCTAGAAACTAACACTGATTGACC
>MJUU01050684.1:0-36320 GCA_002080025.1 Modiolus philippinarum | reverse complement strand
AAAAAAAAAAAAAAAAACAAGCAATGACGTTAGACAGATACAAAGCACAGAAGCAAACAGGATAAAATTCTTAGTTTTAGATATACTTTAAAATACTATAGAATAAAGATAGTGATGTGTAAATGTAAGTGAAATATTAAGCATAGGCATCTCTACCTTATTTCTTTAATTGAAATATACTGAGCGCCAATGAAAACGCAACGCCTAAGTCGTGCTATAGAATTTTTCTTTGCTATATTACTAACCCAAGTGTCTGCTTAAAATTTTGCAACAATGCATTTTGAATCCACCCTTGAAAATTTGTCACAGCATTAAACGTTTCATTCAGTGGTCAAAATCAAAATTTCCAAATTGTCTGAACATTTCGATCACTCTGGCGTAATTTGAATTTTTCTATTTAACATTGATTATTATGGGAATACATTAGTTTCACTACCTCATCGAAATTTAGAGGAATAGTGAATGGAAGTTCCTTTACAAAGATATCTAATTTTGTTCCGATTGGAAAAAAAGACATATTTAACATTTGACCCCATGAAAAAAAACATCATTTTCATCATCTCATCCTCTGAAACCATTGAAGCAAATTTAAGCAAACTTTGAAGTTTTAATGTACATGTAGGTAATGTCCTTTACAAATATTGCTTACTTCGTTCCGATCCGACAAAAACATAGCCATCAGCCTGAAACTACTTTTAACAATGGACCCCTAGGGGATAATATCATTTTCATCAACTACTTTGAAACCTCTGAAACAAATTCAACCAAATTTTACATCAAACAGTGGCAGTAGAATGCAGAAATGATGTATAAAAAATCTTTACATAGATTATTTATTACCTTCGAAAAACATGGCTACCAGCGCGAAATTTAGTTTAATCATTTGAAAATCATTTTTATGGCTACTCCTGTGGAACAACTGGAAAAGATTAAACAAAACTGTACACGAATGATATACGGGATATTCAAAGATTTTCAAAGATTGTTCATTTTCTTCCGATCCGCTAAAAACATGGCCAAAAGTGCGGAAAAAAAGTTTTAACCTTGAACCCTATGGAGAAAACGCAAAATTCATCTTCGTGTGTGCAACTGCTTGAGCAAAATAAACCTAATTCTACAGAAATAATGTTTTGGATATCCTTTAAAAAAGTTTTCTCATTTGGTTATGATCCGATTAAAAGCATGTTCGTCAGCATGAAACATAATTTTTAAAATTTTACTCTTCAAAAAGTCAAAATACATTTTCATCTTCTCCTACGGACCAACTTAAGCAAATTCAACCAAACTTTACACGAATAGTGAATAGAAGGCTCGTAAAAAAGAATGCTCATTTCTTTCCGATCCGATAAAACACATGGCCGCCAGTATGGAGCATAGTGGAAGAATAATGGGAGGTCATTCACAAATATTACTCATTTCGTTTTGATATGATAAAAAGATGGCCAACAGCTATTACATGATTTTAACGAAAACCACAGTTCGTCTTCTCCTCTAGGTTTACTGATCCAATATAACGGACTTTAAAGGAATGATGTAAAGGAGGTTTTTAAAAAAATGCTTATTTTGTTCCGATCGGCTGAATATATGGTCACCAGCGCGGAACATAGTTTTTAAATTTGATCTTTGGAACTTTAACATTTTCATCTTTCCTAAAAAGTATGTAAAAACGGTTTGTTGAAAAAAGAACAATCCAGGGATAACGGCAATATCGGAAACGCCAAGCAACAATACGATACAGAAAATAAAAATGAAGACACATATACAGATGAACGACACAGACCCAATGAGGATCAGGTGCACCGTAAGTGTAAGATTCTTGTGCTTCTTATCAGACACCCGCCCTGTTAAACATGGTAACTCCGGTAATAAAATCAAACTTTAGCCTTAAAAGGAAAAATCTGTTGTCATCTGGGAACCAGATATCCAATAGCCACCAACAAGATCGTAAAGTCAAAGAACCACTGAAGCGAATTCAACAATCTTTACTTGAATTATGTATGGCTGTGGGTCCATTAAGGTAGATAGATACTAATATTAATATCCATAAGATTTTGCTATAAGTCGGACCAATTGAAGAACCGACCCTACTTACCTGAAATCTGTATTAAAAAGTATGGGTCACCATGCTTGTTTTTTCTAGCAGTGAGGTCAAAGTTTGGCTATTTTTAGCCATTTTTTACCTTAATTTACATAGAATACACAGGGAAAATGTGGAAAGGCAATTTTCACCTGCATTAAAATGAACTTTTTATCCATGAGAATTTGATGTATTTTTGTGAGCAGATAGTTTATGATGTAATTTATTGATTTGCATTAAAAAATATATATGTCACCATGCTTTTAACGGAGATATTTTACATAGTTTCCGGATTAGACATTATTTACGGGAAAAGGGAGTTAATTCGCGGCAAAGTAAACGAAATATGACGTTTTACATCTGTCATTCAATTATGACGTCACAAAGTAAAAGCCGTCAAATTACTGTTCCGGCTCGAAAATCAAACCTACCCCGTATCAGACTCTTTATTTTTCTAATGCGCGATTGAATTGCGCAGCGCAACAGTGTCTATCTACCTTAAAACGATGGCTCATTTGTTCTGATCAAATGAAACAAAATGGCCGACAGCAAAGAACATAGTTTAAACATTTGACCCTTTAGGAAAAACATAATTTTAATCTTATCTAGAACCACTGAGGCAAATTCAGCCAAAGTTTATAAGAATTATGTATGAGAGTTAGATTACAAAGTTTGCTCACTTCATTCTAATTGGATAAAAGACATGACCTCCTGTACAGAACAGGATTAAAAATTGAATTCTATTGGAAAATAAGTTTTTCTCATGTTCTTCTCTAGAAACGCTGAGACAAAGTTTAGCTGGAATTTAGAGAATTTTGTAGGGAAATCCTGTACAAAGATATTCCGATCGGACGAAAATTTTGGCCTCTAGTAATGAGCATTAATTAGTATTGAACCATATGGAAAAATAACCTTTTCATTCATCTGCTTTTACACTATTGAAGGAAATTTAACTGAACTTAAAGATATACTGAAATTATTGAGGGAAGGTCATTTCAAAACGATTGCTCATTTCGTTCTAATATGAAGAAATATTGGACCCTACGGAAAAATCATATACACTTGTTTTCAAATCACACTAGAAAACAAGTGTATAAATGGAGATCATACATCACAGCACTGCAGGAAGGAAAAACCTCTGTCTTAAATAAACAATAAAATGATGTGGAATAAATGCACATGAGACAAAGTCTCTAAAAATATATTATAAAAACAAAGCAACAACGCCATTATTGTTCCTCTACATCTTGAAATCTCCATGTTTGTTTTTCAAGACTTGAGATGAACGTTTCATCATTTTTGCTTTTTTAACCTAAATTAACAAAGAATAATCGAAAAAATATGACAATTTTTAGGTTAACATTAATAAAACTTTTAATCAAGAGAATTTTCTGTAAATATATTTGAGGGTTAAAGCGAAAATATGTAAATGTCAAAATTCGTTTTACAAAATTTCCGGATTAAACATTATTTACTGGAAAAGGGAGCTAATTCGCAACAAAGAGACGAAATATGACATCACCACGGAAAGGCTGACAAACTACTGTTCCGTCCCGAAAATCAAACATATCCTGTATCTGACTCTTCATTTTTCAAGTGCACGAATATATGGCGCAGCGCAGCTGTGTCTGTCACCTAAAATAAGCCTAAATTGAAGGTTATTCACTATAATTGCTCATTTCAGTTGGATCTGACAAAACAACATTCCTGCCAGCCTGCCAGTGAAGAACATAGCTTAAAATTAGATCCAATTTAGAAAAAAAACATAATTTGTTTGTCGTCAGCTACACGCAGCCATGGCTGAGAAGCATTTTGTCAGATAAGCGATACAGGCTCAATCTCCGAACTTCAATTTTTGTAATGACACTCTACCGAGTTCAAAATCATGATAAATAATTCTTATAGATCAAACATGCGTAAGCAGATTGCAGTTACTTTATTATCAAACATGAGCTTTTAAAGTAGTGAAGCTCTAACATGACAACATAAGCTTTTGGTTAATGCAAATAAAGGTTAGATGAGTAACTCTGGTGTTATCAAAAACTGATACCTCAGTTTTTATAGGGTTCACACTGCTAGTGCTTTAGTTTTGAAGCGTATTTGTTCATTTTTGTTTATTTGTTTTGTCTTTGTCATACTGTCTCAATTGGTGTTGCTGTGAATTGCCGTGGTGTTGGATTTATGATTTTAGAATTTCCCCTTTCTTTTTCTTGCTTCGGTATTCGTTTGCCGATGTATCGACCATTACAATGCAAGAAGCCGTTTTGATCCATAGCACAAATATTCAATTCTATCAATAATTTTTCTAAAACAAGTATTTTCCTGGGAGAAACACTCACACCGTAGGGTTCAGAACATAAGCCTCATCAAATATATTTTTTTTTATAATACTTCAATTCATCTTCATAATGGTAACTGATTTTGGGGTCAAAGATAACACTAGACCTCTAGCCAAAGACTTGTAAATGTGAGGAAAGACTAGTATAAAGTTTTCACGGATACTCGTTTCGGATAGCTTACACGAAAAATTTAACTATGTGTTTTAGGGGCTGGTTAAATCTCTACAGAACTACTAAATTCAGGCATACATTACGAGATAATCTTGTTGCTTTCCGAGACGATTAAGCTAGTGTCTATCTCAACGAATTTATATAATATAGGGTTTAGAGCGTTTTTGGCATAAAACTTAATCATTAAGTGAATTAACCAAAATACCGAAAGCGCTGTAAATTAAGCTTCTGCATATGGCCTGTCGTATTAATTTATCTCTCTTCAGTGCTGATCAAATTAAAACATTTTGAACCACAGCAGAAATATGTGTGAAAGCCTATTAAGAACGAATTATCAAGAGTTGAAAAAAAAGAAAAAAAAAGGATCAATTTATTAGTGTAATCGACCAAAGACATTCTTGATCCATTGTGCTAAGCATCGAACATATATGCCTTCAAAATGATCGACAAATCGTTGAAAAAAACCCCAAAAAACATCTGATAGCAAAATTATGTACGGCCATAAATAGAAAAAAAAAACACACAAAAGTGCTTTAAAATCCCCTGTTATATATATAACCATAATTCTCTTTTACTGTTTCTTAAAGTTTTCTGCTCTAATCATTGTTCCATTTGACGAAACATTTTGGTATGATTCTAAAGTCATCTTTCCCATAATTATAGTGCGACTTACAATTACCGTCAAGGATTTTATATGCGCGTCCTTTAAAGTTAGTACTCATTATTTCTTAACCCCGCACATCTCACTTTAAGCTGATATTCTTTGTTAGATATACATTATTTATCTTTTGTGCATTTTCATACATTTGCTCTAACAAATAGTAAACTATGCAAAATTAGATGAACTTGACTGGAACAAAATTTTATACTCTAGAGTTATTTCATGAATATTGGGGAATAGTGTCCAGAACATTTTATATTGCACGAGCTTGTGAGTGCATTTTATGTTCTACAAGGGATAATATTCCCAATTGTTCATGCAATAACCCTTTTCTTGTATAGCAACGCTAAAATTTCTGTTAAAAATGAGATTTATAATGTCTATGCTATCATACATTTAAGTAATATTGGCACTAGTGCAATATGGAAATTTATTACAGGCTTACATTTGCTTACTTTCTGCATATGCGAATTTGGACAACTTATGTCTCATCAGTGCAGATCAAACTAAAACATTTGGAAGCCCATATTAACCGAACAAATAACCAAAAGGATCTAAATATAAAAGCCAAAATTCGGTCAAGGACAGAGCTATGCGTGAGGAAAATACTCCTTAGTTTTAAACAAAATTGGTAAAATTTAGATATTGCATTATTGAATGCATTATGACGTCAGTGAGTGAATTTCACTCTGACTAGCTGGTGAAAACGCTTATCATTCACCTCTTATGATTAAAGTAAGTGAGAACCGAACCGTCAGTCTGAAAAGAGCAATCCAAGGACAATGGTAACGTCGGAAAAACAAAGAAACGAAGACATAACATGAGCACGGCACAAAAAAGAAAATGATGACACGCACATATACAAAAAATGAACAACACGGACCCAATAAAAACCATGGGTGAGATCAGGTGCACCGGTAGAGTAAGCATCTCCTGCTTCTTATAAGACACCCACCGTGTTGAACATGTCAACTCCGGTAGTAAAGTCAAATCCGGTAGACGAAAAACAAACCTTAGTGGCAAAGAGAAAGATCTGTTGTCATCTGGGAAACAGATATCTCATAGCGGTCCACAAGATCGTGATGTCGACCGTAAAACTTCTGTAGTGATTACCTCAAGTTATGGGCAACATACCCTTGCTTAAGTAGCCTATTTGTAAGCAACCGAGCTCTATCAAGGTAGTCACTGTATCGACCACAGGCCCTTGAGTATCGAATGAGTTCGGAGATGTAAACTCCGTATGCTGGTGCTACAAAGAAAAGGGAAGTCGACTATTGGAAAAGTGAAGTCATCGCGTTTGTCGTATAGCCTAGTTTGTAGTGTACCTCTTTTGTCAATTTCAAGATGAAGGTCAAGGAACGAAACGAGGCTGATGTGAAAGTATCTGTAGTATCCTTAATTTCTAGCTCTTTCGGATAGATAAGATGAAGAAAATCACCAAAGCGAGGATTGTTTAGTGATAAAATATCATCTATATAACGGAAGCTGAAATTAAAGGACTGGGCAAATAAGTTGAAAATATAGTGTTTAACCATACAACTATATAATAACAATACTGATGTTTTTTTTTAAATCAGTTTCAGATGCTACTTTTTTTCATTAATTGATGCTGCGGATAATATAAAGTAGCCATGGGAGCACACATTTCTTCGAAAAGGAAAGATGTTTTAGAAGAGAACAACCATAACAGAAAGCACGTTACAAAACGGTATTTAAAGAAATCGACTTGCATATTTAAAGGTTCTAAACATTATATCTACACTGTGCCTAAGATATTCATTATGTTTTTATTATATTTTTCAGCAAAGATGCATTTCAGTTTCATTATATTCAAGGGAAAATTCAGTAAATTTTGAATAAAACCTTAATTAACTCTAATTAACATTGTGAACATGTTGACCAATTTTAAGTAAAAATTCGCACGGGAATAGAAGAAAAACGATATTTAATATTCATTTCCACTACATATTTTAGCTGAGGGACGTCAGTTGGCTAGATCTCGGTCATTAAAAAAAAAAGGACAAGCGTGTTACCCTTGTGTCTAAATCTTATTGTTTCTTTCAGCATAACTTCTTCGTAGAGTAACTACAAAATTTACCGTGAAATAAAATTGGTTCTTGATGTTTTAAATGGATGCAAAAAATCCAGAAATTAAAGTAGTTCAAAATGACAAAAACATTATTTCTCTATTACTATCCTCAAACAATCTAGGAAGTAATAAACAAACGAGTTAAAATTCTTGTCGAACTGCGATAAAAGGTAAAACAAAAAATATATACACATGTCAAAATATAAAAAATTAAAAAACAAGCAGACAGAGGTAGGGACTGGCCAAGATCATCGACATTAATGTCTTCAAGGAGTTGTGGAAGAGAAACAAAAATGGCTGAAAAAGTGAAATGTTACGTCAAAAGTGGAATACAGGTAAAATAAATTTGATGTTTATAGCTTAGAGTAATAGTTTATAGGTAAAATATATTTGACGTTCATTGTTTAGAGAGTGGAGCCCAATAGTTGAAGAAATCCCCAAATGGGTACGAGCAGGAAAATTTAGCCCTCAACACGAAACAAAAATTAATCAAAAGAATATATATATATATATCAAAAAGGTATTTAAATAACAAATATAATGTGAAAATAAATAATAAATAAAATTGAAGATACCAGTCCAAGGATAGTACATTAAACACTAGTTTTTATATTTATACCTTTGGGGTTTTGGGTTCCCAGAGTGAATATAATCTGTTGTTCTAACTTTTGTCGCTGTTGTCGTGAACTGTCAACCTGAGTAAGGACTGTCACGCTCATGTCTTCCATGGAATGTTGGCGAAACCTGAAATGGTTACCGACGGGTGTGTCTTTGTGAGCGGTTACGGATCGGAGATGCTCAGCAAAGCGATCACCCAGTCTGCGGTAAGTCTCACCAACATATATTTTGTGACACCGTCTACATACTATGGCATATATCACATTCTTGGTTATACAAGTATAACCAGAACTGATTTTGTAAGAACCATCAGGACCCTTGATGAATTCCGTTTCCATAGTAAAGGGACAAGTTCGACAGATCTTGCGACCACAAAGATGGAAATATTTCAGCCATCAGTGGATCATCTTGTTTATTTTTTTGAAATTCTGTACTAATATTTTCTGTATAGCGACATTGTGAGGATATCCAATGGAAGTGATTTCCAGGGCTGTTGACTCTGTTACTACAATTTCTCGCAGAAAGGCAATGACGAAAAAAGAAAAAAAGAAAACAGCGAAAGAATACCTTTAGTTCTAACTTACCATCCTCACAATGTCGCTATTCAGAAAATATTAGTACAGAATTTCAAAAAAATTATACAAGATGATCCACTGATGGCTGAAATATTTCCATCTTTGCCAATTACAGCCTATCGATAAGTAAAAAGTTTAAGAGATCACTTAGTGTCCAGCGAAATCAGGACCGACCAGACCAGTAACAACAAGTCATATAGGGGAACACGACGTTGTGGTCGCAAGATCTGTCGAACTTGTCCCTTTATCAAGGATCCTGATGGTTCTTACAAAATCAGTTCTGGTTATACTTGCATAACCAAGAATGTGATATATGCCATAGTATGTAGACGGTGTCACAAAATATATGTTGGTGAGACTTGCCGCAGACTTGATGATCGCTTTGCTGATCATCTCCGATCCGTAACCGCTAACAAAGACACACCCGTCGGTAACCATTTAAGGTTTTGCCAACATTCCATGGAAGACATGAGCGTGACAGTCCTTACTCAGGTTGAAAGTTCACGACAACAGCGACAACAGTTAGAACAACAGATTATATTCACTCTGGGTACCCAAAACCCCAAAGGTATAAATATAAAAACTAGTGTTTAATGTACTATCCTTGGAATGGTATCTTCAATTTTATTTATTATTTATTTTCACATTATATTTGTTATTTAAATACCTTTTTGATATGTATATATTCTTTTGATTAATTTTTGTTTTGTGTTGAGGGCTAAATTTTCCTGCTCGTACCCATTTGGGGATTTCTTCAACTATAGGGCTCCACTCTCTTAACAATGAACGTCAAATATATCTTACCTATAAACTATTACTCTAAGCTATAAATATCAAATTTATTTTACCTGTATTCCACTTTTGACGTAACATTTCACTTTCTCAGTCATTTCTGTTTCTCTTCCACCGCCCCTTGAAGACATTAATGTCGATGATCTTGGCCAATCCCTACCTCTGTCTGCTTGTTTTTTTAATTTTTTATATCTTGACATGTGTATATATATTTTTTTTTACCTTTATCGTAGTTCGACAAGAATTTTAACTTGTTTGTTTATTTATGCTTACACGAACTGTCGCACAGCATAGGAAGTAATAAATATGTGCAAACATACACGCGCGTGCTCCTGTGTTCCAGTGATGAAAAATTAATACCTTTGTAGTGATGTAATCATCAGAGGTTAATTAACAACCAAATATACAGAATCGTGTCCCTTGTTAAATTTTACCTGTGTCATGCCCTAAAGGTAAATGTGGCGTGTGCTGCACTTATTACAGGTAGAAAAGGCACACTTCTGTTTTTGAAAAAAAAAAAATCGCTTATAGCACGATACAAAGATCTAATTTAAATTACTATACTGAAATTTAAATAAATAACGGATACTGGATAAGATCCAGTTCATATAGGATTATACGTTCGTGCGAGGGTCACACACTGTAAAAAGTGTCATTTGCCCAGCTCAAAACTGGAGGATCTGAAGAGATTGTTTTCGGTATCAGAAATGTTTTAGTTCGTGCATAAGTTTGACAAAATATGACAAATTAGCCCGGACCCTTTTTTTTCTATACCCCCTTTCAGTATCTGAATCAGCCTGTGCTCAATCTTCGGTTTACTTCTGTCTGGGACAAATATGATCAATATATCAGTCCCAGCTTCTGTATAAAAATTAACACTATATAAGAGGTTTATTTTCGTAATGTCTTTTTAATTTGTAATTTTACAATATATACGAGTGATACTTTCAAGTGCTAATGTGTCATACACAGCACTTGTTTTCTTAAAATATGTCAGTCCCTCCCCCTCTTCTTCCAAAAACAGGGAGGGACTGACATATTTTATGAAACAAGTGCCTGTGGTGTCATGGGTTCAAGTTTACTGAAAAAATTATATACTTATAATGCCGAAATCTTTTAAACAGACAGTTGTGTTATACTGTAAACTACAGAGATTAGGCTGTGTTCAGTATACGCAAGTTAGTATTTGTACGTTTATTTGCAGTTTTATGACACTTTATTGCACTTCATAGTCTTATTTCAATGCCATTTGCATGGGTTTCATTTGATTCGAGCACAATATCAAGACCCTGAGCATGCGAAGTTGATGAAATAATCTTTTATAATATGATCGAGTTAATGCACTTTTAGATTGTTTTATTACTGAAATTGTTACGTCTGTGAGTTCCAACGATCCAGCATATTCTTTCCAAAACTTTACAGTTATATGGAAGGTAATATACTGTGCACGAAAATACGATAAATAAAATGCCCCTACGCCAGATTTGGCTTGCACGTTGCATTTTATTATTTAATTTCCACCTATTTCATTTTCTGCACAAAACGAGCCGACTCCAGCACGACAATAAACCCGCAATATAGCATGACAGAAGACGAAGAAGAATGTTTTGTCCATTAAAATGGGCCCACGAGGGGCATGATACAAAACCACATACAAATAAGCCAAGTAAAACAGAATACAATTTAACATGACAATATATACACGCTCATGTGTATAAATCAGCAAATTTGACATAAAAATGTAGATCCAATGTAAATACAATGCAATCGGTTTCAAGAAAGAAACAACAATAGAAGTTTCTAACCGAGTTTCTACTCAGGTGTGCATGTATAACTATAGGTGTCTAAGGTTTGTGTTTCATACCTATTATTCAATGCATAAGGTGTTTGCGGGGTTGATTGTATACACAACAGGTGGTTTCAACGGGAAATTATACTCCGAGGTCGTCATTTTCCAGGTAAAATCAAGTGATTTATACAGGTAGAAGTGGTCGGATGGGTCTGACACCTGTCGTCTCAATAAACACTTTAATACACAAGTTGGTGTGTACGCGCCTGCATAACTATGAATATTTCTTGTACATGTATATGAATCCCAATTTCTACTGTTAAACATTTCTGTTGATTTGTGAACACGGGAACTTCGTAAAAGTTCTGGATGTATGATCAATTTAATGATAAATAAAAAAAAAAATAGCCGCAAATTTTCAGTCATTTTTTGAATGAATTACAAATCGTTGAATTTAGTGAAAGAAATTACTTTGTATTTGGACAGATCACAGTTATGTACTTGCTATTTTTACACATACTTATCGAGTTTTGGTATTTTGTGGTCTTTAGGTATCACGTGACTTTTTAAGTTGACAAGACGACAACATGGCGGTTGATGCACCAGGATCTACTCACTATTAATTCAGTCTTGTACAGTTATCCAAGACAATGGAACAGTAATACATATAAATATGTGCTAACTAAGATATGAGGAATTTATTTTTTTGTAAATTTTCCCTTTAAATAACAAATTAGGTTTTGACATAAATTGACAGAAATAATTGCACCCCCAAAAAAGAAGAAAGAATTAAATAGCGCAGTTGCTGTAATTAAATTTTCTTTATGCATATGACCATTTCGATAATTTATATCTCATCAATGCAGATAAAATCAAATAATGGAAAATTGTAAAATTTCCGTATTTCAGAATATACTTTAGCTACATTTATTGTATCTTTTAAAATAACAAAATTACAAAATATTTTGATCAATCTTACCTAAAATTAAAGGAAAAAAAAATGCCTAAATATTCAAATTCTGAGTTCCAATTTTGTCAAGAAATTGCTTACAGTTGAAATTTGTCAAAAAAGGCAATGTTTTGAATTTTTGGGTAAAAATAGCGATTTTTGAAAATTTCCATTGTAAACATCAAAAAGATTTGAAAATTTGCAAAAATGTTCCGAAAAGGTTCCAAAAGAAGATGACAAAATTTCTAACTGGTTCATGGTGGTTCACAGCAGATAAACAATAAAGCAATGTCTTTTAACGGGAAAATAAGGCACTTTGAGAAACAATCCAGGGAATGTTTTTAGCCCGTACCAGTCATGGATTAAATGAAAACCGGCCCCAAACTTTGAGATGGGAAAATGTTTGCAAGGGGTTAAGCTCTGTAGTGGACAACAAAGAAAACCAATCATGCGTGAATTCGGGTGTCTTCCTCAAATGCCAACATTTAATATTTTACATATTCCTTGAATGGCATCAAAATATTTTTAATAGAGGCACCCAAATCCCATTTTTGTGCATTTCATTCCATGTATTGCGGCTGGCGTGGTTTCAAAAATCAGTCATGCGGAAAAATGTTACAGGACGCGTAATTACGAGTAAATTAGCAGTAACATTTGTTTAAAATTGTTATTTGTGCGAAAAAAAAAAATTAAGTGTTAAGTTTTCATTGGCACTCAGTTTAAATATAATACAATAATATTTTTGAGTTCACAAAGAAAATAAAAGTTTTTTTTTCTTAGATATCTGCTGCTATTGGCTTGGGAATGAACTGTACTGGAATTATTTAGATAATTATATGTTAGCATTTGAATAAGAAATAGATTTTACCATCCTCTTTGATAAAATATACTAAATGAAGTTTGCGGCGAATGTTTCATTACCTTTGAAAAAGTTATTATTAGCTGAAGTCTTAAATAGATTGTTTAATTACAGTGTATAGTTCCTATGTATACGAAAAAATACTTTACGAAATCTATGAAAAGCAAACGAGTTTTCAAGGAAAACGCACATATTTGAATTTTATATATCTGTATTGAATTTTGGATTAATACAGGGTGATTTTTGGCTAAAACTGTGCAAACTTCGACTTCGATTATTTTTAAATAACGAAAAAAAAAAAATACCAAGCATTTTGACGCATGCTTTTGGTACAGATTTAAGTGTGGTCGGATTACTCCAAATATATTAGGAGTTGTAAGGTCTTACAGATCGATTCTTTGTGCTTAATTGCATTGTATAGAGTTGGAAAGTTTGAAAGGTAAATCTTAAAGTGACTTCAAGATGAAGAACAACAAAAGCTTTGTGTCATTGCTTGTTTTACCACTTTTTGGTTGAAAATTTGGACCACATCAGCGATATACATAAATGTACATGTACCAGTGTAGCTCTGGCTAAAGGCCAAAAAATTTAACTATTTGTAGACATCACCAGCCATTCTAACTGATTCAAATGAATGTCACAGAAGTCGGTTTGATTTTCTTACCTTAACATTATTTACGTCAGGCTTAAGTATAAACCCCATGTATGGTGAATATAAGGATTTGGAGTAAATGCACATGAGACAAAGTCTCTACAAATACATGGTAAAAAACAAGCAAAGGAACAACGCTTTTATTGTTGTTCTTCATCTTGAAGTCACCATGAGGCCTACAACAATAAGTTTTGCTCATACCTCATAGGAAGTTCAAGACGGCCCCTAGCACCGGTTTAAGCGGAATTCTTTGCTTATTGTCGAGCAACGCTACATCCATGTCTTTCTTGGTCATGGGTGCGGGATTGTCAACAAACATCAATTAAACTGGCAAAGTGCTCTTACAATCACTGTCATCCTTTGCCCGACAAAAGCACCAGTGTCTTAAGCTAGTGGACAACTACAACAAATAGACGAACACAGGGCACTCATCAAGTCGAATGTAAGAAAACTTGGCGTTATAAAATAGTGAGATGTGGGCACTTAAAACAGGTGGTCTGGATTTATTTCGAAATTAATAAAATAAATGCCAAAATTTGAAAGTATCAATAGTATATCCATTTGAGAAATTCTCTCACGCACAAGTACACCATAACTGAAAAATATAGAGCGCATACATCTCTCGCACGGGGAATCTTTTTACGGACTCCACACTGCAGGAGAGACAAACTCCAGTCGTAAATGGTGAATATAAGGATTTGGAGTAAATGCACATAAGACAAAGTCTCTACAAATACATGGTAAAAAACACGCAAAGGAACAACGCCTGTTGTTCTTCATCTTGAAGTCACCATGAGGCCTTCAACAATGAGCTTTGCTCATACCTCATAGTAAGTTCAAGACGGCCCCTAGCACCGGTT
Organism: Modiolus philippinarum; assembly: GCA_002080025.1. Classification (NCBI taxonomy): domain Eukaryota; kingdom Metazoa; phylum Mollusca; class Bivalvia; order Mytilida; family Modiolidae; genus Modiolus; species Modiolus philippinarum. The sequence continues at coordinate 21,889 of MJUU01050684.1, read as the reverse complement.
TAAGCGGAATTCTTTGCTAATTGTCGAGCAACGCTACATCCATGAATTAGGGACAATGGCCTTTTGATCCTGAAATTTCCAGAAACAATTTGGTCCACAAAATTATTTACAAAATAATTTCTTCAACATACTCATTATTTCCGAAAAATAAATAATTTCAAAGCAGGAAACTCTCGCGATGTATTCCGCTTAGTTCGTAACACATGCTCTGTAAATCTGTCAAGATCTACCCATATGAAAGGTCCAGCTTGAAAATGATATATTGTTATAGGTTGTCCATCCGTTCGTTCGTCCGTCCGTCCTACTGTCCGTTATCCATGAGAGAATATTTTTTCCGCTTAAACTCTCGAAACCCCGAATAGATTTTCATGAAACTTTACCACATTCTTTGTGGCATAGTGTAGATGTGCATCTCGTATTTTAGAATTAGATTAGATTTATTTTTGGAATTTCCCATAGCAAAGAATGGACTTAGCCATTACATCACAGATCGGTGTTCATCTCTTATCTGCCAATTTCTCAGAAGCACTGAATAGATTTTCATGAAACTTTAATACAGTCTTTCTGACATAATGTAGTGGTGCACCTTCTTTTTCAGAATTGTATTTGATCGATGTTAAATTTCTGGAAGAGCGGGGGTATATATTTGTGAGCTATACTCACACTTTTTCTAGTTCAATATCTGCTTCGGATTTGACCTGCTTTAGCTGTTTTGCTTAATAATTATGGGTGCTTGGGCATTTAGCTCCATTCCTCTGACAATAAGGGATTTCATATGTGAATGAAATCGAACTTAGACATTTCTGACCAAGTAAAAATGACCAAAGATGTATCCATTCAAAATTGTTGACAACACAGGGGAAATCTTTTGCAGACAAAAAATGCTACCACTTCGATTTGTTTTGGGAAAGATGTTTAATAGCAGTAAATATGCAAAATTCATTTTTTTCAAAATTACGTGGTTATCTGAACCTAATTGCCTGGAAATGGTTCCAAAATCCCTTTTCGTCAATCATGGATCTAGTTTAATCAAATATGATCTAGTTTAATCAAATATTCTAACAATAGAATATAAAATCATTTTTCTGAAATCATAGACAATTATTATAGATGTTTTTTGCACATATACCGGCCTCTTGCCGATACTGCCGATGTCTACTGAAATTAATGATGATTCTTGACCAAAGGCTTCGGGAAGTTTTGAGTTTTTGTTTTCCATAGTGCCACAGTATTCCAACAACAGACCAGGCTCCTTGAGCTAGGCTGGCAGTTTAGCGGCGAGCACCCCTTGATCCATCTTTCAAAATTACGTATTTTCTTTTTCTCTCCTTTCAAGATTCTGGTCATGGAATGAGTAGTCTAACTGTATTGGGTTTTATTCTTACGTTTTTATACTATAGGGAAACGGGACAGATAAAGGGGAGGTTTGGGTACCCAGAGAGTGGTTTAACCCTACCGCTGGCTTTCGCTTAATGCCGGTACCAAGTCCGGCTGTCCCGAGTTCCTACCGTTGTCCACGTTTGTCTTTTGTGTAATACGTGTTTTTCCTTGTAGTTCCCTAGCAGATTGTGACATGTTATTATAATTTTCAGCCATTGATTTGTTTTCTGTTATCCATTTTTTTACATGCACATATAAGTAAATGTTTATTCTGTATGTCATACATTAACGATGGAGTATTTTAGGAAAACAAAGTATGAAATTAAGTAAGCGAAAATTTATTTAAAGTGGCATTATGACAAGTACAATACAAGCTCTGAAGAGCTTTTGATCAACAAATAATTAAAACATACAGTTTACATTTGACATTAAACGCATTATAAAAACAATGCAGGCATGAACATAAAATAACATACAAGCTCAAAGCCCTATCAAAGAAGACAAACCTGTATCAAAATAAATGTCAGTCAGCAGTAAATTAAACTAGATCTACAATTGCAAACAATAGTTGATGTCGCCTCTGATGACCTATTCTATGATTCCATCTTGTTAGTAGCATTAAAATCTACCTGGAAATCAATGTTCATTGAAATCAAACAAAGTTTAAAACAACGGCAGTAGATTACCGAAGGAACAAGGAAAGCGATGACTACAAAAAAAAAAAAAAAAAAAAAATGCAACAGATAAAAACAAAGACAAAACAAGGACGTGAGACGGCTACAATGCACGAAAATTAAAAGTTAAAATTCCCATGCATCTTGTTCCCAACGTCAGAATCTATCTAGAAATCATTTTTTGTTAAAAATCCGATAAAATTGATTTTATAGGTATTTTGGCAGCAATCTTAAAACAAGCGGCCATTTTGAAAGAAAATTTTCTGCATAAATTCCTTCTTCTCATGTTACTGAGTATTTATACAAAAAATGATCAATTGCTGCAGTTACTGAAATATTGAATAAAGAAGTTTTTTACTTGGTTTTGGCGACCATCTTGAAAACAGTGACCATTTTGAACCTTTTTATTTTGCAAAAATTTTATATCATTTTAAACATCCTTGCCAAGTTTTATGAAAATCTCTCAAAGCGTTTCCTAGATAATTGATCGGCAGTTTAAAACGTGAACCGATTGCCATCTTTAAAGTGACGACAAATTTGAATCTGAAAATTTCACATAAGGTAAAACTCAGCATAATGAAGCTTTTGACTAAATTTGAAATTATTGACACAAAAAGGTTCAAAGAAAATTCTAATTTACCTTTTTAGATCAACAAACATCTCGTAATTGTCAGCCATCTTTAAATGGCGGCCATTTTGAAATTTTATTTTTTAGATAGATTTCATCCATTATTCATACTGCACGTTTCTATATTTGCTTCCATGAAAGGTCTACCAGTGGTTAAAGATTATTGACTCTGAGTGTTTGGTATAGATTTGCGTAATTTTATTTAAAAAAAATCGTTCATTGGCAGTAAGTTTGAGAATAAATTATGAACATCTACTCATAGTGATTAAACTTTGTGCCATGGACCGAAAATTATTGTTTTTACCAATTACAATATGTCGCCCCGACTACGTCTGGAGCGACATAATAAATTCAAGACAGCCTTTCTAAACAAGTAGATTAAAGCAGATACTTTACGTTCAAATACATTTCTATAGTATCACAGATACCTGTATAACATGAAAATATCGCACACAAAATTATAATAGCACAGATAGCATACATGTAATAAAAATATGTCTAGCATAAGCTAATAACTAACTAATAGCTAACTTATAACTAAATAAGCAAAACAAATAATTGTTGAGAATAAGTTTAAGATGCTAGTATTGACAATGATTAAATGTTTCAGGCAATATTTAGTTGAGATGGCAGCATGCACTCCTTCAGAAAGAAAAGATACTGAAAATGGAAGAAACCATCATAGGAAGCATGTTGCAAAACGGTATTATAGTTACTATCGAGTTTGATGTTTAAAAGGTCTCGATAGCAAATCAACACAACACAAGACGTTAAGTTCGTTTTGTAAAGATTTGTTTCTACAGACATCAACTCTTTCTTAAAATTAATATAAACTATCAAGTATTTTCATAAATTGACAGAAATAAGAACATTATTGCTCCAAAAACATAAATTTGTATTGCGGGACTAGAAAACAACATTACAAATAACCATGATGTGATCTGACAGTTCACATTTTTCATAACATTACAGTTATGCTTAGAGATAACAAAATTCTGAAATTTTGTATTTAATAAATATACAATAAATAAAAATGAAAAAGGTTACATCACTTTGAGGCAAGAAAGATAATCATTGTTTAGATTTGAATATCACTTGAAAATGAGGAAAGACAAAATGTTTCACATATTTTGATTGAGAAAATCTTTTTTTACAATAGTAAAATAACCCATTCTCCAAAATCAATTTCTCGAGTTAAGCTACGAATGCAAATTAAGAAAAAATAAATGTATAAACAAATAAAAGTAATAAATAATAATAGGTAAGAATTGAGGTTGCAAAGGACAAATGTACAAAATGAAATTTAACAAATCAGCTGAAAATCACAGAAAGGAACAAAATGAATCACCAAAAATTTAAGGCATAATGGAATTGCACAATTAGATAATGCTATGATGTAGGACTAAGGTTCAATATGGAAGGCCTGATGGTGACTTCAAGATGAAGAACAATAATAAAAACGTTGTTCCATTGCTTGGTTCTAACATGTTTTTGTAAAGACTTTTCCTCATGTGCATTTACTCCACATCCTTTTATTGTTTTTATGTGTAATTAAAATGTGTACAAAATCAGACCTTGGTGACTTTTATAAACTGAATCGCTTATTTAGTTGTTTGAAGAAAAACCATTCATTATTTTGTGCTTTAGAAACTTCATTGTGGTGAGATTCCGTGGTTTAAACCTCAGTGACTTAATATGTATATCAACCGTAATGTTGTCATATAGGCAAAAAAAATCAGTTCGTTTTGTTAAAATGAGCTAAGAACAAGAACGTTGGTATATCAATAATTTATTTGAAATAAAAAAAGCAAAGTATACCGATTTTCAAATACAATAGATTTTAATGAATGTGACATATCAAAAGATGAGGAATAATATGGATATATTTATGGAGGTAGACCACATGCATACACATATAGAAAAAAGAAGGGAAACGGGGAATGTGTCAAAGAGACAACGACCCAAAGAGGAGTAATAACAACTCAAAGCCACCATAAGATCTTCAATGAACGGTGAGAAAAACCCACACCCAACGGCAGGTCGGAGTCAGATAGACGGTTTCAACAATACTTCAAAATATATTCTACAAATACGAAAAAACGACGAACTTGTTGAAATTTCAGACAGGTTTTTATGAAGAAAAGATCTCATAACAGAGTATTGGGAAAACTTCCATATTTACACTTGGCCATAAATTAAGGACCATCCGATTTGAAAGTTTATTTCAATGTCATTTTTTTTTAATTCATATTTTGGGGCTTCACATGTTTGGTGTACTAAGCATAATGCATTGAAATGCTGTCTTAGTTTTTTAAAAGAAGGAGAATAACACTGCAAACATGTGCAATTAAACATTGCTACTTCAAAGTTGAACTACCCTTGTTTCCTGAGGCTATCACAAAGAGTGAAAATGATTTCCTTGTTCGGATCAATAGCTATTTTGACGTTAAAATCTGAGAAAATGTGTTCTAATTGATTAATTTTATCTAACATCTGTGTAATTCTTTTTTATTGGAAGTTTGACAAATTTATGGAATGTTATGGCTTAATTATTGACGTTATTCTCATCAAAAATCCATGAAAACTTTTTTTATAGTGTTTTAAAGTTGTCCAGAAAACAAATTTTAAGCATTTTATCATTATTATAAGTTAATTGCTTCAAAATTTCATTACTTTTTACTGTGTGGATTGGAAAATATTGATAAATGAAAATTGTCATTTTTGGTAAAAATAGGGAAAAATCGCATTTCCGTTTTAAAAGAGTTTCAAAATACCATTTTTTATTGTAATCTATGCCTATATGAACAAAACAACATTCCGCCCAATTTCACGAAACAGCAAATGTTAGAACTGACGCCATTTGTAGTAAAAGAAATTTTATGCCAAAAATGATATTTTAAAGATATAAAATGTGTCACTCTGGCGTCCGTAGAGTAGATGAATTTGAAAATCCGTATGAATAAGGTTACTTTTATGAAGTTCAATGCAACAACAGACTACAGCAACACGAAGTCCTAATGTTGCGATTAATTGACCAATTCTTGATAAATTAAGCTTCAAAACTGCATTAAAACAGATTATCTTCCTTATATGAAATGATGACGTACACCAATGTTAAAAAATACTGCTTCTTTTTGTATGTGTGTTTATTTTGACAATATGAAAATTTCAGTTTCTAATTGCGGGATTTTCTACAAAAAATCGCACATTTCGGTAAAACCTGATTCCTTGCTATCAACACCAATTTTGCACCACATTTTTCAAATAGCCATTGAATATGAATTTTTTTTTGTGCCTAGTGTACTTTTACGTTTTTTTTTCTCTTGTAATTGGAATAATTTCACCACAAAGTTTTTTTTTAAAACATTTATTGAAATATACAATATCAAATTTACTATTTAAAGTTCAGCTCAAATTGAAATATGGATGGTCCTTAACTTATGGCCAAGTGTATATAACTATTTTAGGTTATGAAACAACAAGTTGGCTGTCCTCTGGAAATTATGTTACCTTAAGATAATAGGGTCGGATTGTGAATGGGCATAATAATAAAATTGACGAACAGATTTGCCAAGAACCGAAGTCAATGAGACAAAAGGCAAACCAGGTGTAAACCACCTGAAAATGGTCCTGACCTGTTACAGGCAGTTCAAAGGACTTGGTGGATTAAACCAGTTTTATGGCATGTCAACCTTACCCTTCCATTGCGGTAGTGTCCGGTAGAAACACCCAGCAGCAATTGCTATTGAAAGGTCGTAGACATTTGAAAGACGAGCAAAGAATTTGGTGAAATTAAAGATTTCACTATTTTTATACGGGCACATCTGGCAGGAGCGAAATTTGGAGGCTGTAAATTGTAACATACTGATTTTAAAGAAGAACCTTGATGACACGGCACTGTAAATGATTCTTGCTATGCGTGCTATGCTATGCATGCAACCCCGTCGCAGCAGGTTTGCGCCTGTCCTAAGTCAGGAAATTTTTTAAGCCTTTGTGTGTCTTGTCTTTTTTCTATTTAGTTTACTTTATGTCTATAGGAGTCTAGGATGATGTTTATTTCGCTGAACTTGATTACCCTTTATTCAAGGGCCGACTCCGACCTGCCGTTGGGTGTTGGGTTTTCTCACCGTTCATTGAAGATCTTATGGTGGCTTTGAGTTTTTATTACTCCCCTTTGGGTCGTTGTCTCTTTGACACATTCCCCGTTTCCCTTCTTTTTTCTATTACATGTCATATAAAGAATTTTATATCCAGAACAATGATCTAAACCAAGCACTAGTCAAATTTGCAAAGGACTCAAACGATTGCGAGGAGTTGCATAATATTAATACCTAAGCAGTAGTGCTGCGTATAAAACTTGCAGAGTGTCATTACAAATGATACAAAAAATTGTTGAACGCAATTTCTCTACTGTTGGATTGAGATCCTTACTTAAATGTCCATATTTAATTGATGGTAGAAAAAACGAATATATTTTTGTACACCTAATTTTCAATGTTTAAAGAAAAAATGAATTATTACAGGCTTGTCGGGCAAAGGATGACAGTGATTGTAAGAGCACTTTGCCAGTTTAATTAATTTTTATTGACAATCCCGCACCCATGACCAATGAAGACATTTATGTAGCGTTGTTCGACAATTAGCATAGAATTCCGCTTAAACCGGTGCAAGGGGCCGTCTTGAACTTACTATGAGGTATGAGCAACGCTCATTGTTGAAGGCCTCATGGTGACTTAAAGATGAAGAACAACAATAAAAGCGTTGTTCCTTTGCTTGTTTTTACCATGTATTTGTAGAGACTTTGTCTCATGTGCATTTACTCCATATCTTTTCACTCACAAATGAGAAATGAAAAATGTATGTAAATTTATAAAGATAATTAATGTTAGGTTAAACTTTCCTGGGTAGCATTTTATATGAATAGAGTGTACATGTAACTCCATTTATCGATTCGTTTACTTTGTTTTTCCCAAGATGGAGGATCGGGGGGCATATTTTTTTTGTCCTGTCTCTGTGTCTGTCTTTCCGTCCGAAACATTAACCTTGGCTAAAACTTTTGAACTATATAAGATAGATTTTTCATACTTGGAAAGTGTATAGGTCTAGTCAAGAGGAATATTAATATGCAAAAAAAAATTAGGTCAGGTCAAAGATCAAGGTCACAGAGGTCAAAAAGGGTTGAAATTGGCTGTTATCACATATTTGACTGTAGAATCCTTATTATTTATCCTATTGAGACGGGTTTGGTTTGTTTTATGTTATTGCTAATAAAATTGCGCAACTGTAGTATGCCAACAGATTTGAGGTAGCATTTACGGTTTTCGAGAAACAAGAGGCCCAAAGGGGCACAAATAAAAAAAAAATGTTTTTCAACATTTTTTGTCTGATCTTGATGCAATATTTTTTCTGTAGGTTTCTGATATCATGCTTAAACAAATACATGTAACAATTTAAACCATTCCAATAAACAAAGGGCCCAAAGGGGCTTCATCTGTTTCAGAATAAAGGGGTTAAATTGGGTGTTTTATGGTAACTTTTTAACTATGTTAGATAGACTTTTACTACTTAGCAAGTATATAGGTCTTGTCAAGAGGAACATAAATATGCAAAAAATAAGGTCAAAGGTCAAGGTTACAGAGGTCAAAAAGGGGAAAAATTTGGTATTTTCATATATTTTACTGTAGAATCTGGGGCATATGTATTCTTTCACAAACACATCTTGTTATATTTTGTATACAGTTTATATTTCTCTTTACCATGTTTATTTGGTTTGTGAGAATGAAGATATATAACAGATCTTCATTGTTGCTTTTAAATGAATTTAGAACAAATATCCTACGTGATTGGTTTTTTATGGGGCTTGTTTTGTACACATTATCAATTCTGTAGTAACTTATTTTATGTAAATTATAACTTTTTCATTTGGAAAGTGCCATATTTTCTTACAGATTTTGTCGTTTGCAGAATTACAGCAATAGTTATCAATGAAAAAAAAAAATGAAAAAACACCTAGCATTTACAATTATATTAAAGATAAAAATGTCTTTGCTTTTCAGAAAAGGAACTTGGAATAACACATCGTGCTTGAGAATTATCTCAGTCGTAATTTGCTTGCTGCTATCAATCCACTCTGTAGCTTCCGAAGGTAAGAGTGTAACATTAAGGTTCTCGTAACACACAAAAATGTCAAATTACACCTTTGTATATTCTTATTTATTATTATTTTAGCAAATGTTATTGGTACACAAGAAATTATAACAATCACATACACATTTTTTTGTAATTAAACTCAAATTGTGAAGTCATTCGCCTAGCATAAAATGATAATGCAAATTAATGAAGGAAAGTCTACAGTAATTGAAAATTAAAATCACAGGTCACAATCCATCAGAAAACCGCACAAGAAACATAATTAAAAGAAAAAAGACAAAGTAAGTGAGTACTGGACCGTCAATCCAAATAAATAATCCAAGGACAATGACAACCTCGGAAACAACAAAAAGCAGAAACGACGCAGTAAAATAACAGCACAGAAAAGAAAATATGAAGTCACAAATACACACAAAGATGTACAACACGGATCCAATAAAAAACGTCATGGGAGATCACAAACGCAGAAATCGACAGAAACTATACCAGCACTTTTTTCTATCAATGCTATCCGGTAAAGGCTAAAAAAGTTTCCAATTCAATCCTTCAACTTACGTGTACGAAAATGATGTGTGTATTTGTATAAGATACCGTACTGGTTAAGGGATTCTTCGAACGAATATACACGCGAAGGCTAAGACACCGACTTTTACTTGTTTAACATTGTAGACAAGGTTTACTTCAACAAAAGATTTCCTTTTATTAAAATGTTAGGTGTCTAACTTCTACAACAGTAACGAAGTTTATTTGACCGGTTTCTTTTTCATTACTATACTATGCATTCTTGATTGAAGTATTATAAATAACCCGATAAAAGTATCTGCACCATATTGTATTGGTTTGAGGCGTTGATTACGAACTTTGTGCAACTGGTATAAAAAGTTGTTTTACAGCAGCTTTAGGGACACACTTTTAAGGTCATTTGACCTAAAAGGCCATATGAGTTATTAGCATCACTTGGCCTCCGCCGGTGTCAGTCGTCCGTCCGTACGTCCTTTGTCGGTCGTAAACTTTGTTTTTAAAATCTTCTCATCTGAAACTCCTGTACCAATTTAAATTAAATTTGTTTAAATCATCACCAGGGTATCTGAATTCAAAATTGTGTCTGAGGAGATCGGGGACCTTACAACGTGACCGTTATTACTAATAATATAACGTAGGGGTAAATTGTTATTTTGGCAAATAACTAAAAACCGTTAGTGATATCAAAATTTTGAAAGATTTACCTGCCCTGGCAATTTGACGAAAATCTGAAAACCTGTTAGAGATTTATTGTCCGTTTCCGTGAAAGGAGTAAAGCCACGAAGGGCCAAAATCAGCCTAATGTCAGATATTGACAGTATTTGTGTTTTTATAGAGGATAATATTATTTGCACAAAAATTACTTTAATCCCCAAAATGAACACATTCTGTTGCCACGACTTTTTTATAGTTTGCATCTACACCTTTAATTCTCTTCTTTCCATTAAATTTAATTGTTATAAAACTACATACATCGAATATATTGCTATATACAATGTATTTTAATTGTTTCGAACATAAATGACAAATTTATATGTCATTTGTTCTCTCGTTGCCATAGTAACTGCTATTTTATTACCGAAAAAGGTATAGAATGCTTATTAAAGATGTTATCTCATAAATGTTGTCTCGCAAAACATGCATGCTGATTGAGTAACAATGGGTAAATTGTTTACAAATGATTTAATAGCAAGTTAAGTTGTAGAATTCTTGACGACTGTCATAATGTTGCCATAGCAACGGGCAATCTTGTACCAAAAAAAAAAACGTATTTTTGCATACAAAGTGCTACCAAGTTAAAGAGTTATTTTCTAGCATGCCGTATAACCAAAGTGGGTCAAAAAATTTACTAACGCTTTGGTCTAGTCAGTCAATTTAAATACAATTATTGTATCGTAACCATAGCAACGGACAATGTTGTGTCAAACCCCTTTGTGTATTCAATGTGTTCTAAAAGCATATTCAAAATCATGTGCAAAGGTAGAATAATAAAAGAACTGACAGAAGTGTTAGAAACTTTCATAATTAAGTTTAAGTCCAGTTCAAACATAAATGTCATTTCAACCCACGTATTGTTTGCCACGAAAACGGAGAAAATTAAGGGAAAGAAAATCTACAGCTCGCCCAAATAATGCATGCCGACAGACCACATTAGGATCAAAAACTTGGACAATACATTAAAGTGTAGTGAATGCACTGGCAATCATGAAAAAATTGTCTCAGCTCATAGGAAAGCATCCAAACTTTGTATTTCGCAATAAAAATGTCCATTAACCAAAAGTACTAGGTGATGCCACAAAGGATGTAAAAGAAGCGGATTTGTCACTTTTCAACTTTCAGTGTTTTGTTTTCGGTTCTGGTACGAAAAGCCGATTTTTTTTTCTGGGAACATGCAATATATATATATATATATATATATATATTTATATACTTTTTTGTAAATTATGTTTAAAACGAAAGAGAATCTTTCTTTATACTCAGCTAAGTTTGGCTACCCATTGGCCAATAGTTCTATGTAAACCAATACACGCTCAGAAATAATGATAGTTATGTCATATCAATATGCAGACTAACATACTCCATATCCCTTCATTGTTAGCAGTTACCGAAAAATCCATCATGCCGTCTACTGTAAACCTTTAAACCTTTAAACCTTTGGAATAACTCAAGCCATGAAAGTTGAAGGTATGGTTTACTTTCGTTGCTAAAGCAAAACTTCAAATCAATTTTGATTTCAGCACAACATTATTATAATGAGGATGATACTTCACACCCGATGGAGACATCAATGTAGTGCTCTGAAAACCACCCTGGCAACCATTCATGCTGCAAACTCCCACTACCCAGATTGCCCCTGTAGGGATCCTTATGAGGATGCCATTCATCTCCTTCTTTCAAAATCAAAGATGTGAACATTATGCCAACATTAATAACTGCACCTTGAGACACTATAATAATGAAAATCTGGGTGATAAAACGAATTAATTTTTTTAGTAGACATGCGTACTTTCATTAGACAAACAAGTCGATTAATGTGATGTATGCTAGCTTTTATCCATCTATACTGTTTGTTTTTCATATACGTATACTTATTTCAGATATTCCAATGATAAAAGTTGCATTTTGAATTTGTATATCTACTATGCTGCCATAAATTTCTGCGATTAAAGAAGGGTATATTTCGATTGGTATAACTGATGCCAAATCCTTTTGTATTTCTATGCAAGAAACTATTATTAAACTAAGGTAGTGTCAACGCGTATACATTGCATTAGTATGTGCCACGGAAGTTACTCGCTGCATTTGGAATGACACTACTGTCCAGCTGTAAACCCCATCATTGTCCAAAAGATGTCAAAATTACATTATTACCCAAAGTAAATTAGTTTCAAAGAACAGAATAATATTTGAGTACAGGATTTACCAATTTTCGCGCTACATTAATCTTCAACATGAACTTCAAAATTGACTTTTGCTATCATCATTATCAGTTTCCATCATTATTGGGAAACAGTTACAATTGTCATCAAGTTTTACCTCTTCGTCTTGACTACATTTGCATTTGCTCATGAAAACCATAAAAATATCGAATTTCAAATTCTTCATGAAATTGTGGAAATCTGGCTTTAATTCGTAAAGCTATGTAAATTTTTTTTGTTACTTAGAAAAACGGTTTTTGTAGGAGCTGGTTTATAGTAAAAGGTATGCTAAAATAAAAATTCAGGTTTTCTAGATGTATTTTGTTGTCTCTAATCCTGTAATAGTAACACAGTACAACTACATTGGTTTGATTTGGGTATCTTAGTTTTATAACTGACGTCTGAACAAGGCCTTATCAGTTGATTCTATGCCTGACACTAGTGATCGCATAGATGTAAAACACAAACAACATCTTTAAAAATTAAATCTACACGACAAAGAATTGATTTGAAATCAATAAACAATAAACGATACATTATTTTTAGACATTTTGACATTTTGCATCAATCTGAAATACGGCTTAAAATCCGCATGGCGGAGATTAGATTTATACCCAAGCATCTCCCTTACTTTTCTTGAAACCGATGTGAATGAAAATAAAGTATGATAGAATGATAACAAACTTGAGACAAAAATGAGAGACAAAATGTACTAGATATTAGTAGTCAGAAAATGCTCGCGGTTTCGGCTCAATTAGCTGAAGTCGTCTATCCTGCTGGAAATTATACTGTCGCGTGACAAAACCAGTATCGTATTCACTATTTCCATGTGGATTAAATAAGTATTCTATATTCAGTATATCCGTTAGAGACCAGTATAACTACCAATTATCTTCAGAATCGGTTTGGCGGATTCGTAGAAACATCATGACGAGAATGCACTATAGTTGAAAATGATGCTTCTATAGATGTATGTACTTACAAACATTATCATGTGGTGTGTTTTGTTAAGTGTGAAAAAAATTAAATATGTGCAAAGGCATATTTAATACGGCATTCATTTACTTCGAGATCAAAAATTTTTTGCGGTCAAGCATACGGTGGTTTTTAGACATTTGTATTGTTTCAGTCTATCAGTCTATCCAGCATTGGTTAGTGTAAACGCCTAGACCCTTACGGATTTTTTTTCAGGCATTCCATATATTCCCATTCCACTCTCGGTTCAGGAACCAGTAACTGATAATAAATATTAAGTGGAACTTATGCAAGTTGCGCCCGTTATAGACCTCATATTATGTATTAGTAAATATTAGATTCCATTTGCCTTTGAATATGTAATTAGTATAAAGAGCAATCAATTAAGAGTTACATCCCCCTCCCGGGAGTTTAATATAGACACACTAAAAATGAAAAAGCTGTGATTTGTAATTGCATAGAAAGGCGTGACAAAACTGGTTCCATTACTATATGCAAGAGAAGAAAAATGCACTAGGTTGGTTAACAGGAAAAATGAAAACAGGAGACGCGGGTAACTAGATTACACTCCTACCTTAGAGCAGGCTTATACGTAAAACCGCAGATAGATTTCTTTAAAACCACATGTTAGAAATGTATTTCATTTAATCATTTGAGACTTCGTATTTTGTAGAAATAAACACATCTTTTTAGATGCTATCGATCTGGAGTTTTCAGTTAAACGACTGCTACAATGTTAAAAAATTTACTTTCTTGTTTGTTCCCCCGTTCATTGAAATTGCAAAAAGTTAAATTTTCGAAGTGGCCACAGCCTTCGACCAAAATATACTCATTGGAATTTACTTTTATAATTGTTTTTCCATTCATTGAAGATAAAATATTTTGGTCGAAGTGTGTGGCCAAACTGAAATTTGAGAAAATATGTTGGAAATATACCGATTTTTCTCAAAATCTCCATACTTGCGTAAACGGCAAACGTCATAGCCCAATATGACGTCATCGAAATGCGAGTACGAAACGCATACGTAACGTTCGATACATTTGGATGGAAATGGTGACCTATTAACATTAATATTTGACAATTCGATTTTGGTCAAAATATCGGGCCATTTTTGGTCCTTGGTGGCTCTACTCCTTTTCAAATTGTGATATTTTAAATGTTTTTTCTAAGAAAAAAAAAGTTGGGGTCAACTTTATTTTCAAAAATTTTCAGCATATCGAAATCCACGCACCTGCTTAGTGTGAGGAAAATAGCCGTCCCGTATAGAAAATATTTATTCCTTTATTGGTCAAATTTTTGTGAATTTATACATTTTGCCTTTTGCAGACATAACCTCTTGTCCATGTTAACTTGAGGAACAGTGATGACAACAGTCCTTAGTTAACTTGAAGTTAGCTTTAAGCCGTCTGCCTAACTGCTCTGACCAGTCATATAGCCACGATCGTTCTAAGCTGTCATAGAATCCTAACTGCTCTGACCTGTAAAAGAGCCCTGACTCCTTTAACCTGTCACATAACAGGTCAAAGCAGTCAGGACTCTACGACCAGAACAGATCAGAACAATCACGACTCTAAAACAGTTCTAGTAACATAACTTTACTTATATTGATCACCCCACTGAAAGTATTTTAAAAAAGGCATGTCTAAATCATCAAGAATTATTTAAACTAGAGTCAACATGAGCTCGTACCTTTCACCTGGTGACTGATTTCTTTTATTGTCACGTGGGTGTCTAACCTCATTGTTTTCTGTGTCCTCGTTTTGACCTGGTCTTTAGACTTCGATTTTTGTAAACTCCACTCCTTGGTTCCTTCGGTACTCTTCTGTCGTTGTGTCACCAAAGACGATCCAAGATTATCGATACTATAAATCAGTTCACAAGATGTTACAGTTTCAACTTGGATGAAGTACGAACATAAACATTCCCAATTTTGATGGAGATTGCAATCAAGTTGGGCTCGAATTAGCTAAGTAGTTTCAAATGAGAAGACCTTTCAATACCTTTCCCATATAGTCCTTATGTTAAACTATGTTCTATGCTGGCCCCCATCTTTGATGACGTAGGAACATAAAAATCACAAACTTTGGAAGCGACAACCCAAGGATTATCGTGACCAAATATCATTCAAATTGGCTTTGTGGTATCAGAGAAGATTTCCTTGAGGACCCCTATGTCAAACTTTTCTCAACGCTTTCGGCCATCTTGGATAAGGTACATGTACGAACATAAAAATCACAACTTCTGCTAAGGAAAAAAGTAATCAAGTTTGGTTCCAATAGACTAGGTAGGTTCAAAGGAGAAGGTTTATGAATGCATTTCCCATAGGTCCCTAAGTTAAACTATGTTCCATATTGGTGGCAATATTGGATAAGGTACGAACATAAAAATCACAAACGTCGGAGGGGACCACCCAAGAACTATTTTCACCAAAATACAAAAATACCGAAGTGGAATAAAAACAGTAATTTTCGTTATGCTTTACACGTGTTTCAATGAGTAACCTCTCATTCTCAGCCTTAAAATCAAATAGTAATAAAAGTCATCTTCCGAAAGTGAAGCCTCAGTAATTCAAGTGGTTTAAATCTTGATAAAAACAGCTAATTTCTATAACAAACAAGGTAAAATTTTAATGTCAAACAAGCCTGACTATTGAGCTGGTGATTTCCCTCGGGTACCTCTGGTCCACCAGCAGTGGCATTGGCCCAATGGTTCAAAATACAGAAAAATACCGAAGTTGCATAAAAACATTAAATTTCGTCATGCTGTTCACCTGTTTAAAGAAGTAACCTCTCACCAGCAGCATTAAAATCAAATAATATGAGAAGGTATCATCCAAAAGTAGTCCAAAAAAGTACTCATTTCCAAAAATATCGAAAAAGGAAGCCAAATCTAGTACCAAGAACATCTACAGAGTGCCATACACGTAGTGAAGCCTCGGTATTTTTAAGTGGTTGGAATTTTGATAAAAACAGTAATTTCTATAACACGGTAAAATTTTCATGTCAGAAAAGTCTGACTATTAGGCTGGTAATTACCAGTTTCCATTGGCTCAGGAGTTTCAAAGGTAAAGACTTTTGAATGCATTTCCCATAGGAACCTAATTTTAACTATGTCCTGTGCTGACGGCCATCTTGGAAGGTTTGAACATGAAAATCACAATCTCAAAAGGGAACCATTCAAGGACAATCGTAACCATGTTTGGTTCCAATTTGCTTGGTACTTACAGTGGAGATTCATTTGCAATAGGGACTATATATTAAACTATGTTCCACGCTGGCGGCCATCTTGGGTGAGGTACTGTATGCAATGAAGGGATATGGAGTAAATGTACATGATACAAAGTCTCTACAAATACATGGTAAATCAAAGCAATGGAACGACGCTTTTATTGTTGTAATTTATCTTGAAGTCACTATGAACGAACATACAGATCACAAACTTTGAAGGAGACCTTCTAAAGACAGTTGGAACCAAGTTGGTCAAAATTGGATGAGTAGTTTCAAAGGAAAATATCTAAGAATGCATTTCCCATAGGTCTCTGAAAAAGTTTTCGAAATTCAAGTATAAACGTATGAAAATCGTGAAAATTCAACAAAAGGAGGCACTAATTCGTACATGGGTTATCAGATTTCCTTCGAGACGACAGGGTATATACATCTTACTCTGCTGACTATTATTGTAATTCAAACTTTAGATCTATTTTCAATCATTTTCAATATAAATGACGAATGGTAACATCAAAAATTATAATTATCAAAATAAAAAAATAAGAGGTACATAAAAAAAGTATATAAAAAAATCGGAACAGTTGCAGTTACAAACGAATTATCAAAAAATCTCCAAAATTGCAGGGTTATTAGATCCAGTCATAATGATCATTTGTACCTCGTCTGATTTGTGCTATAATTGTGCTATTTAATTTGGTTATTTGCAAAAACAGCAATTACCCCTTTTTCTATTTTTAGTAACAGCGTCTATGTTGTTCCGTCTATGGCCATAAAAATCACAAAATTGATAATGCGTACCCTCTTGATGAATCAGGCCAACTTTTGTTAGTATTGATGTAGTTGTTTCAAAGCAGATTATGGAATAAAAAAATAATTGACGAACGACGGATAGACGACGGACGACGGAGGCCGAGAGATGGCAAAAGCTCCCAATGCCAGCTGAGCCAATTAAAAAGGAATATTTTGATATAGATATGATGTTTTCTTAGTTAATGATAATTAGCTTTTCTAATTTAAATCACTCAAAACATTGTACTCTCTCTTTTGTACAAGAAATAAACGTGACAAAGACTAATATCTTTTTTTTAATTTCCAGTTGAAGTTGCATGGGACCTTATGTCAAAACCAGTTACATTTGGTACCACGGCATATTTATCGTGCAAAATCTCGCAAGTCAGCTCGTGTCAGACTGGTCTCAGACAATGGCTGGGCAGTTCCGTATACAGACCTTTATGTCAGAACAGCGTATGTGTAAATAGAACGAAATACGATACAATGACAAATAAGAGCGGACATTTCTGTTCATATACGCTAATGATACAAAAATTCTCAGAAAATGATGTCAATTGTGATTATACCTGTTCTTATGGCGTCAGTCATCAGAGGAAGCATTTGGCAGTAAATGATAAAGATTTTCAGTGTAAGTACACAAAACTAAGTAAATTAACAAAGCGTGCATTTTTTGTTATCATATACTTACATAAAGTATATCATTTCATATTTAATACATAGGGAATGCAGTGATTTATATCTTCATACGGTGAAATATGTATTACTCGTATTAGATGGAGCGTAATATGGATTTTTCAAAAAAGAAAACTGATGATTTTCCTACTCAGCTAATCACAAAAATTCAATTTTTAAAAATATTTTACTGACTTACACATTTAAATACAATAATCTATTCATTAATAAAGGAACAACATTTTTTTTGCATGTAGGACAGTCGTCTATCTCTTTCTTTAACTAGCATATTATGTAGATGTCCCATTTAATTGCCTGCGTTTTTCCTAAAAATATTATGTTTCCTGTGAAAAACAGGCTCTCCTCAGGAGCGTGTATCGCTCGTCTGGACCATTCCTGAAATAGGGAGGCGGATAGAATTTCCCATAGGATCCAATGTTAAACAATGTTTCCTGCTTAAGGCTGCTTTGGATTGGATGCAGACATGCAAGACAAACATTTTGAACGAACTACAAAAGGGCTTTTCTGATAAAGTTTTCAATTAGAATATTGGTTTTAGATACCCAATTCTTTAAATGGAATCATATGTAAACTATGTTACCACTGGTTACCATCTGAAATGAGGAACAAATCTGCAGAATACTTGCTTTGTAGGCACTAACTAAGGACCATTGTGACTAAGATTTTCTAAGTGGACTCATAGTTTTCGAGAAAATATTTGAATGTGTTTTTTGCAAATCAGCTCGTGTCAGTCTGGTCTCAGACAATGGCTGGGCAGTTCCGTATACAGACCTTTATGTCAGAACAGCGTATGTGTAAATAGAACAAAATACGATACAATGACAAATAAGAGCAAACATTTCTGTTCATATACGCGATTGATAAAAAAATTCTTATAAAATGATGTCAATTGTGATTGTACATGTTCTTATGGCGCCAGTCATCAGAGGAAGCATTTGGCAGTAAAGGATAAAGATTTTCAGTGTAAGTACACATAATCTAAGTAAATTAAGAAAGCGTGCATTTTATGTTATCATATACTTACATAAAGTATATCATTTCATATGTAATAAAGAGGGAATGCAGCGATTCATATCTTCATACAGTTAAATATGCATTACACGTATTTAATGGAGCGTAAAATGGATTATTCAAAAAGAATACTTATGATTTACCTACTCAGCTAATCACAAAGTTTCTTTTTTTTTATTATTTAAGTGACTTACACATTTAGATACATTAATCTTTTCATTAATTAGGAACAACAAACTTTTTTGTATGTAGGACAGTCGTCTATCTCTTTCTATGACTAGCATATTATGTAGATGTCCCATTTAATTGCCTGTGTTTTTTGTCTAAAAATATGATGTTACCTGTGTACAACAGGCTCTCCTCAGGAGCGTGTATCGCTCGCTTGAACCATTCTTGAAATAGGGAGGTGAATTGAGTTTCCCATAGGATCCAATGTTAAAAACAATGTTTCCTGCTTAAGGCTGCTTTGGATTGGATGCAGACATACAAGACAAACATTTTGAACGGACTACAAGCGGGCATTTCTGTTAAAGTTTTCAATTAGAGTATTGGTTTCAGATACCAATTCATTTAATGGAATCTAATGTAAACTATGTTACCGCTGGTTACCATCTGAAACGAGGAACAGATCTGCAGGATACATGTGTTGTAAGAACCAACTAAGGACCATTGTGACTAAGATTTTCTGGGTGGACTCATAGTTTTCGAGAAGATCTTTGAATGTGTTTTCAACAGGGTTAAATGTTAAACTATGTTACTGCTGGCAGCCATATGTGATGAGGTCTGGACATGCCAGATACCTGAATTGGAAGGTTTCATCAAAGTACCATTGTATGGACAAGTTTTTTTTCTGAGATTTCACACCATTTTTTGAAAATAATTTGGGCAGGGGTTTTCCCATTAAGTAATGTATACATAATTCATCAAAATGCATTTTTTTCTTAAAATTTAAAACTGAAAGCTTCACCATCCATCACAACCCATTGCAGACTTCCATTCAAAAAATGTATGGGTAGCGGTTCCCCTAATAATATTGAGTCTTCCTTTCAAAGAACATGAAGAAATATAATCTAGTTAATACATATTGCTGAAATGGTAAATTACTCCATCTCACTTTTCTTATCTCCCTTTTAATAAAATCATTATTTCTAAATTAAAGAAACCCCTGAAAAGTGATTTAATGTACGTAATTAAAACAATTAAATTTATAGTACGAGTTGCAATTATAAAAATAATTTTTCTGTATGAACAAAGAAAATTGCAGCTTTTTTTGTTATTAAATCATACCAAACCTTCGACTTTAGGCTAAAATGTGTTTTAAAATTTAACCATAGGGTGTTTCCTGGTTGCGGAAACCTGGATAAGGTACAGACCTGAGGGATACTTTTTCGGGAAAACAAATGTGACTTACTTTGGTTCTAATTGGAACTACCTTAGAAGAATATATTTGAATGTGTTTTCCGTAGGGTTCAATGTTAAATCTAAGTTTCCAGATAGAGACCATCTCGGATGAGGTACAGACCTTCTGGATACCTTTTTCGGAAAGAAGTATTGTACATAAGGTTGGTTATAATTGAACTGGTAGTTTCTGAGAAGATCTTTGAATGTCTTTTCCATAGGGTCAAATATTAAAGCTATGTTCCCTGTTAGCGGCCATCTTGAATGAGGTACAGACCCGCAGGGGTATTCTGTAAGGGACCATCTAAGACCATTGTTAGTAAATTTGGTTAAATTGGAATGGTAGTTTCTGAGAAGTTCCTTGAATGTATTTACCATAGTGTCCAATGTAGAAACTATGTTCCCGCTTGCAGCAATTTGGATGTTGTATTGACCTGCCGGATAGCTTTTTTGAATGGAACTATCTAAGGACCATTGTGGCTAAGTTTGCTTGTAATGGGATTACCAGTTTCTGAGAAGAAGATCTTTGAATGCGTTTCTACTGGGTCCAATGTTAAAACTATGATAGCTGCTGGCGGCCATCTTGGATGAGGTACGGACCTGCTGGATACTAATTTTGGAAGGGACCATATAAGGACCAATATGACCAAGTTTTGGTAATAATTTAACTGGTAGTTTCTGTTCTCATTATTTAATCGTTATATTGTCATGTATTCTGGGTGTATGATTTTGGCTCTTGCTTTGATATTCATTTGGAAATTTATTGGAAGGGACCATTTAAGGTCAAATGTGACCAGATTTGGAAATAATTGGACTGGTAGTTTCTGAGAAAATCTTGACCATTGAAGCTTTCTTTCTTTCGCTTGGAAGGTGATTGAATATTTTGTGTTTTGACTGTGTTAAAAAGAAAGTTGTATAGTTTGGGTACAATAATTTCCAAAATGAAATGAATATTCCTTCTCTTAACGGGATAAACGGGAGTTTTCTATGTATCGTGTGCGTTTTTGTCACATATACATTCACTCCATATCCATTCATTTTTCCTATTCCTTCTCTTAAGCAAATTTGATTGAAATTGAAACGCAATGATACAGCATCTGTATGAGATACATGATAAAAAATGCATTAAATAATTTTTGACATCATTTCTTTTTAGGGAAAAAAATAAGATCCCCACATTTAAAGTATATGATGCATTATTTACGATAAAACATTTTTCATAATATATCACACATCACCCTTCAACACATAGTAGCCCTTTGTCCTTCTAAAAATCTCCATTTTTTTTCTTTCTTATAAATTTTACCCGATATGACCAACGACCGACTATGAACAAGGTTCGTTATATTTCAAAAGAGTCACATATCATCCTGCAACCCTCTGTCCTTATTACTTTAACCAAATTTCAGTTTAATGAAACAATACCCCGAAAAAGGCGAAGAGACTAGCTAAGAAGGTCATATCATTACATCTTATACAGTACTGTGCAACGTAGCCCTTACAGAAAAAACGATCAGTCA
>MJUU01050682.1:4572-22601 GCA_002080025.1 Modiolus philippinarum | reverse complement strand
ATTAGATTTTTGATAACTTGTTTCCTTTCCCAGCTATGAGGGCCGAACGGGGCCAAAATTGCGAATTTGCAGATTATGTAGAATTTTTATTTTTCATCGCATTTCGATGGGATTTTTTTCTTTGGATTCATCTTGATCTAAGCTTTCAATAATATGTCAACGGATTTTGTGTAGGTCTTACGGTTTCCGAGCTACAAGGGGTCAAAGGGGCCAAAATTGCAATTTTTCTAAATATGTCAAATCTTTATTTTTCATCGGATTTCAATGGGATTTTTCTCATTGGATTCCTCTTGATCTAAGCTTTCAGGGATATGGCAACGGATTTGGCGTGGCTCTTACCGTTTCCGAGCTACAAGGGGCCAAAGGGTCCAAAATTGCAATTTTTCTTAATATGTCAAAATTTATTTTTCATCAGATTTCGATGGAATTTTTTTTTTTTTTGAATTTCTATGGATGTAAAGTTTTAGTTGATAGTACATATTTTGCATAGCTCTTACGTTTTTTTCATCAATAAGTGATCAAAAGGGTTGAATTTTTCCCTATTTTGTTCCTAGCTAATAACTGTGTCAAGCTTCTTTTTGTGTCCATCTAATTATTGTGTCAATCTCTTTACTGTGTCCACATTAACTTTGAACTACTTTTGTTAAAATTTCAGTGGTCGACATGCTGCGGTCGTATCATGCTGCGCTCGGCGTAGCCCTTTATTGACAGAGTTATGGGCCTTGGGCTTTTGAACTTTTCTTCTTTAACTATTTTTACTGGTATAGCAAAGAATTATTCCACTGGTAGGGGACTTCTGTATTGCCTTGCAATACCATCCCTACTTGTTTCAATAATATTACATCAATACATGCACCTTGATGAGAACTAATGGATTCCCTTACAATTATTGATCCATGACATGCATTTTATGCTTAGGTAACTTTAGTTAAACTTTGTGTGAAGTTAATTTCTCAAAAAAAATAGATATTATATGGACAAATGTCAAAACCCTATTAATTTAAGTAAATTGTCAAAGAGAAAAAAATGTTCAATAAATAGATTAAATATAGTTTAAGAAAATGAAGAGCAGCACTCCAAGTAGGAGCTAGAGCTTCTATCTTCTATATCAGACCAGTTGGGACCTCTAGCTCTGACTCTTCATTTTCTTAAAATTAATTAAATATAATTAAATGTTTCTTATTAACAAGGAATGGATTCTGATTTGGATAAATCTTCCAGTTGGTGAAAACAGGTGCAGTGTAATGGGAACAAATAAATACATTTGTACGAATAAATTTTCTCTGGTTTAATTTCAAGCAATTTTTATCATCTAACTCTCATTACTTTTCTGTGGTCAAGATATGAAATTAGATTCATCAATCACTTGATGTGTCTATAGCTAGTGAGATTAAGTAAATTCATAAAACGAACTGGTATCAACATGCTCATGTCATAAACTCTTCGTCCATAGCCAATATATGTTACATAAAACTTTTTGTCTTCAGTATAATCTTTCATATCAAATTATGTATATGACGCATAATTTTTAGAGTACATGTCTAAATATTGAAGTATTAATATTAAGTTACAAGGAGGAAAAAAACCAGATTACCAGTATTTTTTGGCTTAAAAAGATTTCATATGAAGAAAAACATTATTTAGTAAATATCTAGCAAATTCAGTTTTTTTTTTCTCATGGGTAGTAGGATTATGATACCAATAACAGAATAGTTCACTTAACCTAAGTATGTGGCCAAAAGTAAATCTCTCTGTATATTTCAAACAGTTTTTTTTTAAATTGTCTTGAAGTCTTTTTTCATAAGATTTTCAAAATTTATCTTTGCTAAAAATTTTTGTGGTCGTTTTATTGTATGGCGCAGTCGTCGGCATCGTCATCTGTGGCAAGCTTAACTTTGTTTCTAGTGAAAGGATCATATCAAATTTCAGTATAAGGTTTCTTGGCATAAACTTTAGCCCGTGTTTTAATCTCGGGTGGATGGCCCTTCCGTTTTAGAAAAAGGGGCCAAAAAGTGGTAAAATTGGGTATTTTCATGTCTGTGGACAGCATAACTTTGGTTCCAGAGAATGGATCATTTTCAAATTTTAGTATAATGTTTCTTGGCAAATGCTTAAGCATGGGTTATAATTTTATGTTCCTAGCCCTGCGCATTTTAGAAAAAAGGGGCCAAAAAGGGTTAAATTGGGTGTTTTCACATATTAGAATCTTTATTATTTAAAGGATTTTGATGGGGTTTCTTTCAATGTATTCCTTAGAAAATTTCCAATCTAGTTTATGCCAGAGGATTTCATGTGGCATGTACGGTTCACGAGATGAATGGGACCCAAAAGGGGCGAATTTCGAAAATTAAAATTTTTTATTTTTAGTCCGATTTTGATGCAGTTTTTTGCAATGGATTCCTTATGAAAAATTAACATGGTGCTGCACTATCAGATTTTTGATAACTTGTTTCCTTTCCATGCTATGAGGGGCCCAACGGGACCAAAATTGCAAACATGCGGATTACATAAAATTTGTATTTTTCATCTGATTTCAATGGGATTTTTTTCTTTAGATTCCTCTCATTGTAGGAGTTCAGTAGTGTGTCAACAGATTTGGTGTAGCTCTTATGGATTCTGAGCTATAAGGGGTCAAAGGGGCCAGAATTGCAATTTTTAGAAATATTTGAAATCTTTATTTTGTATCAGATTTTGATGAGATTTTTTTCTTTGGATTCCTCTCATTACAAGCTTTCAGTCATATTTTTAACAGATTTGACATAGCTCTTACCATTTCAGAGCTCTAGGGGGTCAAAGGGGCCATAATTGCAATAATTAAAAATATGTGAAAACTTTAATTTTTCATCAGATTTTGATTGGATTTTTTTTTTTTTGATTATTCTCAGAAGCTTTATTTTCACTTTTTTGTGTCCAGCTAATTACTATATCAAGCTTTTTATTGTGTCCATATAATTACTGTAACAAGCTTTTAATTGTGTCCATCTAATTACTGTGTCAAGCTTTTTACTGTGTCCACATTCCCTTTAAATTACACTTTTTCAAATTTCAGTGGTTGACATGCTGTGGTCTTATTTGCTGCGCTCTGCGTAGCCCTTTATTTTATTTTCTGTTTATGAAATGTAACAAGTTTAATCCAGGCAGGATTAGTTATGAATGAGGTACGAACATTGAAGAAATACATACTATGAAGGGGACCACCCAAGGACTATTATAGCCATGTTGTGTTCCAATTGGCCCAGACTAAACTGGTTTCTGAGGAGATCTTTGAATGCATTTCCCATAGGATTCTTTGTTAAACTATGTTCCACACTGGCAGCAATCTTGGACGAGGTATGAATATAAAAATCACAAACTATGAAGGGGACCACCAAAGGACTAATGTGACAAAGTTTGGTTCCCATTGGCTTAGCAGTTTTAGATTAGAAGATCTTTGAATTCATTTCACATATGGTCCTTTGTTAAACTATGTTCCTTGCTGACAGCCATCTTGGATGAGATGTGAACATAAAATACAGTAATAGAATTTTCTCTCAATCTTTGTAAAATATAGGGTCGAATATTTCAAGAATGTTTTGAGTTATGTTTCTTAAAAAAGTAATTCCTATATTCTCATCCAACTTTTTGGTAAACTAAAGGGGGGGGGCAAGAGGGAGGGCAAATTTTGTTTTTCATTTCTATCAGTCTTATTGAAAAATGTAAATTTTCAAGAAATTGAGCAAAACATCAAAATAAATTTTACTCTTTTTTTTCAGGGACTGGCAGGGATAACTATCTAGGATATTTTTTTATTAATACCGTAACTTGTAACAAATTATATTAAAATGTAATGGAAATATCCATTTAGATATTATTTAGATATTTACATTGTTCTGCTTTTAAGAATCACGAAAATTGGATAAGAAATGACTGCAGGGTAACATTTTTGAACCATCTTGCACTGGGAATTTTGACATTGATGACTCACTTTTGGCCACATGCTGTAGATCAACCTATTTACTAATGCATCAGCAGTCTTGCCCAGAAGAAGTAAAAGACTTTATTAATAAGTTTGCCTACATTTAACATGTTTAATTGGCCTTAATAAACATATGGTCTTGGTTTTGTTTTTATCACTGGAAAATGTATTTTGAGAAATATTTAAAATTTGTGGTTTATATATACACACAAAATAGACTAAAATGTGCATACTATGAATGCTAATGAGTCCTTAATAGCTAACTTCTGTTTCTTTAGCATGATCTGTTAAACCTTGCATGCTTCTTTTGTTTTAGGCTATGACTCTGATGATGAAGAAGATAATGATACAAAAAGCACACGTCGAATCAGGGGCAAAAAGTATGTCTCGGTGCCCAAAGACGATTCTTTTGATCAACCAGTACACCGAGTAAATGGGGCAAATGGTCACCATGAAAATAATCACCAGATAAAGGAATCAAATGACTATTATGTTAAAAAGACCAATAGATTGTCAAGTTGTGTTGACTCTGATTCTGAATACGGAAGTGATAAGGAAAGTTTGTCCAAAACAAGCTATGTTAAGGAAAAGAATCCAGGAGGTATCTGTTATGTTTGAAACATTCAAGCATGATTTGGCTTTTTTGCATTATTGTTGTCAATGTCATTTAAAATCATGATAATCCATTTTTGAAAATAAGACCACTGTCTGATGTTCATGTGTTAACAGTCAACATAATTCTCTTTGTGTATAATACCTAATTTATGTTCTTCTACATTATTTATGTAGACCAACAATTCACATGATCAATGTGTATAAGACCTAACTTATGATCATCTCTGCACGTGGATGAATAATTACTGGAT
Source organism: Modiolus philippinarum (assembly GCA_002080025.1). Taxonomy (NCBI): domain Eukaryota; kingdom Metazoa; phylum Mollusca; class Bivalvia; order Mytilida; family Modiolidae; genus Modiolus; species Modiolus philippinarum. The sequence continues at coordinate 17,780 of MJUU01050682.1, read as the reverse complement.
GATCTAAAAGTAAAAATATCACATGATGATCTATGTCTATAAAAACAGTTAAGATGACAAATTGTTGTAAGAGTGTGATCCAGGATTTTTCGACTATAATAGAGAAGTTGTTGCAGTTTACTTAAAATCTTGATTCCCCTCTGCAACACAGTGCAGAGATATGGGAATAGACCAGTTTAATAAGTGTTGTTATCTCCCTTAGCGATTATAACTTTTATCAATTTGTATTACTTCCGGAGTGTATATATAAACACTACTTGAATTGCTGTACGATCCGTCTCGTTTAGAATAAAAATTAAAAAGTGCGACAAAGATGTAATTGTCAAAAAATGCGATCTCCTAGCAAGGACATAGGGTTAAGTTTATTTGAAAAAGACCAAACTGGTAGAAATAGACAATTTCGTCTTGGAGATAAGTTGTCAAATCCGACATAAATTATCTATGTGGAGTTTACATTTTACCCTTTTAGCTCATGTGACTGGCAATACTTTATACAATTTTAAAAGGGAATAAATGCAGAACATTTGAAGCGAAATAAATACCGAAAACAGTTCTAGGCAAACTGAGTGTTTTAAAAATTAATGAAATATCAGACAGTTGCTGTCAATTTTTACAATGTCAAATTCAAGGCTCCGTCTCCCCCAACTTATTCACTCTACCCAAATAAATTAATATAATATAAAAAAAACCTTACTGTAGTTTGCCTTTACCAGAGTGACTGGTAGTATCCATTTAGCTATCTGCATAAGATTTTTAACCCAATAAAAACCATTTTCCTCTATTTCCTTAAAATATCTTTTGAAAAAAAAATTCTTGGCTGAAATGAAATCAATGTACTTCATACGAATACATTAACGGTATTGTGTATTCCAAAGGAGTCACAAGTTACTGGTTCTCAAATATCAAGGACCGTGAAATTCATAAAATGCACATTGCCGTGCTATTAGCATATAAGGGATAGGTATTAGGGAATTTCACTTCTATACACAAAAATTAGTTAAAAGAGCTGCTGCCTAAAATGCAGTTAAAAAAAAACAAACAAACAAAGATTCAAAACTTTAAGGGTTATCGTGTATCAGCCAACATAAATATAATGAAGATTTTTGTTTGTTGAGAGATATCCATGTTGTATTATCATGACTATGTTAATTATATGTCCTACGTGTGAATTGCTTTATGATATGCACAATTACCTGAAAATTAATAAAATGTGAAATCTTATATGTTCACAGGAAGTTTCACATCGACTTTTTCACATCTGGCAACATTTAATAAAATTACTAAAAATTTTTATAAAATAACTTTTAAATATGTACAATAATAAATATTAAAAAAACAAATGCTTATCACATAATACTAAGAGTTGTTTAAAATGAAATTAAAAATATTGGCAAATAATTTTTAATAGATAAAACAAAACTATTGTTAAAGAAGAAAAAAAATAAAGAAAAAATGAAAGTTTTGTGTCATCAGAGACATATAATTACATGTCTCTGGTGTCATTCCCTGCTTAGATACACTTTGAACAAAAAGCATTCAACTTTGTTATTTTATCTTTATTAATTTTTTTAACGTATAGCATAGCATATTTTTCCATCAAATTGCAAGTCGTTTAAACGGCGGAGAGGGGGATTTTATTGTTTTTGTTTATGTTATAGCTCTGGTAACCACGATTCAATAACCACTATGAGAGAAATACACTCCGGAAGTACACTCCAACGAAATTTCCAATGACTGCGCATGCGGAAAAATAATAATTAGGGGCAGATAACAACACTTATTAAACAGGGCTATACCAGTCATATTTTTGTGTCAAAGCATCCTTCCGTGTATCCATCCATTTGCCTTGATAGCACTCTTAACAATTTTTTGTGCCAACAATGACAAGTTCAGGACATATTGTTTTACCCTGTCAGTGCATTATCAGTCCATCGCTTATTCTGTCTGTCCATCTTATTTCTGATAAACTTTCACTCTAGATAACTCCTCCCATAATATTGAAGCCTCATTTATTTTACTTTGCACAGTGATTAGCCATGGATTGAAGATGTGCATATTATCTTGGTGTAGATTTTGGCCTAAATTTGATATTTTGGGAGAATGTATTTGGTGACTTTAGTTATTGCTTTATGATCAATAGTCTACATCTATGTCTACGTCTACGTCCGCATCCACATTTTGGCATATATCTCCACAACTATGCACGGTGGCAAACTTTGCATGCATGTGCATCTTGGGTTGAGTCACAGCCTCCAAGAAAATTGGGTCTCTCTGACCTATATTTTACGCTTGATTGATTTACATTCAAGTTTTTGTACAAGTTCAGTTCTCCCTCACTATATGGCAGGATCATGTAACCTTGCACATGCATGCATCTCTGATGGTAGGTCAGCATCCAGGCAAAATTAGGTCACTTTGACTTATATTTTATGCATGAGTGATATACATTTAAGTTTTCAGACAAGTTCAGATCTCAGTCACTAAACATGGTAGGATCATGTAACCTTGCTTATGCATGCAACTCTAATGGTAGGTCAACATCCAGGTAAAATTTTGTTACTGTGACAATGTGCCATAACGAGAAGAACCCTGTAATCGTCGATTACCTATGTTTATCAACTGCACATGTGTATGCGTCCTAATTTCTGGTTTTAAACAATCGATTTATCATAATTTTCATTTGCATTTCTGTACAAACAACTGATCTGCCTTATTCCTTTCTTCTGTTTGTCAAAGATTTGGATAGTTGAACCATTTTTACATTGATTACATTGTGTACTTATGAAAGATTGAAGAATTTTGTTGCAAGAGCTTTGTTTTGGAACTTGGGTTTTTGTCCTACTTAATAAGCACCCCCCCTTTTCAAATTTTCAAAGTGCCTTATACAAGGAATACAGCATTTTGATTCATCAAATATTGTTGGGGTTATTGGACTTCAAAAATTAACAATGTTGTACAATGACAAATCTTGTGGATGCAACTCCTCAATAACCACTACTCGGATTTCCTTCAGATTTTCCAGGATTATTAGTCTCCATATGTACTAGATCATATCAATTTATTGTCCCCCGCCGCAACGCGACAGGGGTACATAGTGATGGTCTGCGTCTGTGCGTCCGTGCGTCACTTTTTTTGTGGACACACCACAGGACAGATTTTGCTGAAATTTTGTGTGATTGTTTGTCACCAACTGTAGTTGATCATATAATGCCGCCATTTTGATTTGACAAATTTTACAGGAGTTTTGGGACTTTATCGACTTAATGCATGCTACAGCTTAGGAACACTTAGTGGATTATGTTGAAATTTTGTTTGAACATTTGCCACCATATATACTTGATCATATTATGCTGCCAGTTTGATTGGACAAATTTTACGGGAGTAATGGGACTTTATCGATTTAATGCATACTACAACATAGGAAGACATTGTGGACACATCTCCTCAAAATTCAATGAAGGGATTTTGCTGAAATTTCGCTTGGCTGTTTGCCAGCTAATGCAGTTGATCATATCCTGCCGCCATTTTGATTCACAAAATTTTTCATGAGTTATGGGACTTTATCTACTTGACTGCAGCAACGGGGGACATAGCTACGCGTAGCAATCTTGTTTAGTTTTGGTAGGAAACTGAACCTCTCTTACCTTGCCATACGTATACTTTATTGAATGTAATAATTGTGAGAATTGACTAAGGTAGAATCTGATGTTTTATGAACATGTGTAAACATTATTATTCTAGGTAAGATTGTTAACAAAATTTCATGCAATTATTATTAATTTACGGCTTAGTTTCTTACTTATAAAAAACTTAATTTTTAATGTCCTTGAAATCATTTAAATACAGAAATATTGCATAGTGCTATATCTATGTACAGAGATGTACAAAAAATGTTTGGTCACTATTTTTTTCACCACCGGGTACATAGTTTATGTAAAAACATATTTTTACTCGGACATATAAGGATTTTCCACAACAAAAATTTTATTTTCTGTCTAAATGATGGAAACTTTATAACTACAATTTATAGAATTAATCCAAAACTATCCATTAAAACCACATGAAATTCTCTAATTAACCATGAGATAAAATATAGCAATACCATGTTTTTTTTTTAAATAATGTGGTTTTATATGAAATATATAGTGAAAAAAACTCCTTGACAAAATACTTTTTAAACATCTTTGTATAGTGCATGAAAACATGTTTTTTTTTTCATGACAATTATTTAGTAACAAAGTAATAATTTGAAATATTGGATCATGATTATTATAATATTCATATTTGTTGGCATTAGGCCAAAATTAAAATATTGTTTGTTTCCCCATTATCCTTCTGACCGTGGAATAATGGCCATACCCAAATAGTTTAAATGACTCAGCGTCAGCATCAGCAAAACTTTAACCTAGCTGGTGGAATTAAGACCTGAATAGCTAGGATGTTGATATTTGGTATGTGACATCCTTGTGATGAGAGCTTTCTTCTGGTACCATACTTGTAGACATTTTGACCTTGACCCTGCCCTAAGGGCAATTTTTAAAAAACTTCAACCTTGCCTCTAGAAGGTAGGCTTTTAGTGGTAGGGTGTTTATATTTGGTATGTAACTTCCTTATGATAACAGCTTTCTTCTGGTACCATTTATAAGTTATAGAAAGGAACCATCAGATAGCCCTCATCACAAGAAAGTCGCATTTATGCATATGGTGCATTGAGGTCACTCTAATCCCCGGCGAGCTTTGTTGTCTTCTGACAACCCTTGTTACTTCTGGAGTCAATGGGGAGCGGGGGCATATAATTTTATAGTTTTATAATAATGGCATTACTGATACTTGACAATTATTTCTTTTATTATTTAAGATTATGACACAGATGAAGAAACAGACCAGTTACTGCAGAAACAATACAAGAAAGATCAAAATGTGGACATTCCAGAATTAACACAACCCCCGGTAAATAGAACAGCTCAGGTAATCACACACACACACACATACATAAATAACACTACACTTGGTAAATAGAAGCACTTGGGTAATAACACACACACACAAACATAATTAGAACAGCGTAGGTAATCTCACACACAAACATATACACAATTAAAAAGAACCTTTGCAAATAGAATGGCTCAGGTAATAATTCTAAAAGTTTTTAATGAAACATTAAAATGATTTAAATGAAACTTGAATATAATGTTGGATGTTATGAGAAACCCTTTAAATTTTGGAGAAAGTAGGTCAGATGGTTGGAAAACAATGTATTGCTTGAAATTGAAATCAGGTCGAAGTAGATGTCACAGTGATAAATTTATGTAATGAAATGTCAAGATATTTCACAGACAATAACTAAGAAAGATGAAATTTGGCCCTAATGTGTCGTTCTTATAATTTTGGATATTTGATAGTAAAGTAAGTATATTTAATAATTTCAGAAATATTTGGTTCCTGAAAAATAAGTCCATAAAGTTGTTATTGATCCATATGAAACTTGGTCACATATTTTTTTCTCTCTCCACTGTCTTAGTCTTTTTCTGTTCTGTAATACCTTGTTTTATCTTAATATTATCTTCAATACATAGTGCCTTTGTATGAAAATTAGATTTTTCTGTAAAACAAAGGCACCTAAAAAATTCTAAGATCTTTTTATACCCCTGCAATCGAAGATTAGGGGGTATATTTGAATCACCCTGTCTGTCTGTCCATCAGTCTGTCCATACCTCTTGTAAGTGCAACCCCTCTTAAACCACTTGAAGAATTTTGATGAAACTTTATACAAAGGAATGACACTACATGGAGATGTGCATGAAGGAATGTGCAATTATTATCAGAAATCAGGAAGGGGAGATAATTTGAATTTTCATTGTATATATGCTGATTACCCTGTATGTGCAACTCCTCTTAAACCACTAGAAGGATTTTGATGAGAGTTTACACAAAGGAAGGACATTATATGGAATATGCACGAAAGTATACACTTTTGTCAAAAAACAAGGAAGGGGAGATAATTTGACTTAATCATTTTAGAGTACAGATTACCTGGTAAGGGCAACTCCAAGGATTTTAATGAAACTATACACAAGGGAATGACACTATATGGAGATGTGGATGAAGGAATATAATTTTTGTCCGAAACCAGGAAGGCGAGATAATTTGACTTTGACTTTTCATTAATTCCTTTTACGATGAGTTTTTGGACTTCGACAATTTTTCAAAGAAATAAATCAAAGGATAGATATTGTGAAATAAAACTGTGGAATGAAATCATTTATTTGTGCATTCATCCAAGTGCATATTGTTTCAAAATGAATTCTGTGATTTTGTATTTTTTCAACGAAATATTTTCATATAAACCCTTGTGAAAAGTTATTTCTTGAGAATAACATCATTTTGTCTATACTTGTACTTTGTCAAATCTTGTAGTGTGACTACCTCTGTAATTTGTCCACTCACACTTAAATTTTCACTTACCATATTGATTCAGAGATAAATGAGCAGGGGTATAAGTGGCTGCTATTTGGCAACAATTCTTGTTTAACATGTAATGACTTTTCAATGTTGTTCCAATCAGCTTGTTAACATGTACTCATTCAACATTCTATTTAAACATGATGTAAAAATACAATTCTTGTATAGAATAACTTACTTTTACTGAAAACTTTTACTGAAAATCTCTAAAACGTAGAATATAATTGTAAATAACATGTTTTCACTGTATTATTTCAGGCTGAGAAACGCCGAACTCGTGCCAAAGAAGGTGAGAGGAAGTCATGTAAGAAATCTAATTTTTGTCTATAATCTGTAGTACACTACACTTTAGCTTTATGCTTCAGTTGTTTTCTTGGTGAGTCAACAGATCTAGACAAAAATATAATCTTGATTTTTCTGGTCGGTCAATTCACCAATGTAAAAAGGAGGATGGGGTGGTAAATGTTACATTGGTTATAGAAATGTCACCACCTTCTATTTTCTGATTAGTCTGGATATTAAAGTGGTTTATTTCACTAAGCATTGTCTGCAATTTACCTTTAGAAAGTGTCAATAGAGTCAAATTGTTATAAGGAATGGCTGATAGCTTATTTTAAATGGTCAAATAGTAAATTATAATTGTATGTCCTAAAATATAGAATGAATAAAAACAAGATTATTTCATTTTAATACTGTTATCATTTATTATACAACACTCAGTTTCTCCAACCTAAGTGATCCAAATTGTGTTGACAGTATAAACTATTGGTTACCCTTTAAGATCAAGACAGAATGAGCAGGCCAGATGCTCAATTTGTTAGTATATCTGTTAATGTAAACAAAACAGTTACAGTTTCACTTGCAATCATGGCTGTTTTGCTGTTATAACAACATTATCATTTGGTGAATTGACTAAGGCCCTTTATGACCTATTCTATGTTATAGTCAAACTGGCTGTAAACTTAGTTAGAAGTTATTTTCAACTTAAAGAATATTTGTATTGATATAAAGAATATTTTTTGCTTTGGTACTATTAAGTCAAATTCATATTTATCCAACAAAAGATTTTATTTTATCAAAATGAACTACAACATTTTACAATTAGAATTACTGTATTAATGTAATGTAGTTTTTGATATACAACTGTTCCACAAATAAACACCTTACGAAAAATGATAAAAATTGACCTTTACAGTATCCTCTTTGCATTTTAAGAGTAACAATGTATTTGACAGGGAACCCTCCTTGAATATTAGACATGTTTGACTATAAAATGACTCAGGTCAACAATACTGTTTTGATATTTCAGGAATACAAGTTCAATTGTCATTGTACAATAAGTGTAGGCTTTGTTGTTTTTTGCAGCAGTGAACTTTTTTAAAAAATAAGATTTGCAAAAATTATTTTCAGCACATAGATTTTCAGATTCTAGAAGTGTGTGTATATTTTGAAATATTTGCTTACTTATCACATTTTCAGAATTTAAACTTGTTGAATATATTATTTTTGAATCAGATTGTTTTTGTTTTTGTTTCTGTAATACATATTATTTGACATTTAAATTGTACTGGTATGTTTACAGTTTTTACCTTCTAGGTTTTGGTAGAAAATTTTAATGGAAAAACATAATAGTTGAATTATTATTTGAAATTTTTACAAAGATAAGTTGTAGCTTCTGAAAATGAGATATTTATAATGTGCATATGTTGTCTTCAGATATTTAGCTTTGATACATTTTTAAATGTTTATACTAATGATAAAGGGTGATAATTTGTCCTGTGTATTGATATACAACATACTGTTATTATATAAAAACATGGCGATATTATGAAATTTTGTTTAGAATTCTGATATGATGCCCAAAGTAAAAATCAACATAACCAATACATACTAAGAAAATAAATGTCAGAATGATAAACACCAAATTATGGCTTCAAAATAGTATTTCGAAACAAACTGATTGGCAAGAAGGGCCATATTTGGGTTCAAAAAATGTCCTACTAGAATGGAAAAAATAAGTTGGTGAGGTGAATGTTTTATGATATGTAATTATATTATGCCCTGTCTGTGGCTTTTCAAAAAATATATGGAGCGTTACTCGACTACCAGTTGTAAAGAAGCAATATTTCCACCTTTTCTACATATTATTTCTTAAATATTGTTTGTTTGCAATAATCATATCAAACATAAGGTGTCTCATCATAAAAATATATTATACATTACTGTTGAACAGGCTCCAGTAGTAACTAACGCTCTTACCAAACTGTAAAAACAACACAGGTGACAAATATTGTACTTCTAGTTTTCACTTGTTGCTAAATAATAACTCAAGATGCCTTATACCTATTACATATTAACCTATATATACTTGCATACAAGTAAAGAAACAGCCGTAGCTGCTGAATACCTATGACATTATATTAAGTCATCCTATCTAAAATCCAAGCTGCCATTTCATTTTAATGAAAGTTGGGAGCAACAGCAAACATCAAATTACTCTGTCATATATACACTGTCAACAATGTCTGACTGGGTTTAGTTAGGTTGGATTTCCAATGTTTGTCAAGTATTATCAAGGTACAGTCCCTTAAAAAGTAAGGACAATCAGGAGGACCCTGCAGCTATCGCCTGGATACCTGAAAGATGTGACATAAATATATTTAAACCAATGGGTATTCTTTTCCTCTAAATAGAAGCAAGTTTGCAACCCAGGGTGTTCTTTACCTGTAAATAGCACCAAGTTGAAAGTCAGTTTGTTCTTTACCTGTAAATAGCATCAAGTTACAACCCAGGGTGTTCTTTTTCTGTAAATAGCATCAAGTTACAACCCAGGGTGTTCTTTTTCTGTAAATAACATCAATTTACAACCCAGGATGTTCTTTTTCTGTAAATAGTATCAAGTTACAACCCAGGATGTTCTTTTTCCGAAAATAGTATCAAGTTACAACCCAGGGTGTTCTTTTTCTGTAAAAAGTATCAAGTTACAATCCAGGGTGTTCTTTTTCTGTAAATAGTATCAAGTTACAACCCAGGGTGTTCTTTTTCTGTAAATAGTATCAAGTTACAACCCAGGGTGTTCTTTTTCTGTAAATAGTATCAATTTACAACCCAGGGTGTTCTTTTTCTGTAAATAGTATCAAGTTACAACTCAGGATGTTCTATACCTGTAAATAGCATCAAGTTACAACCCAGGATGTTCTTTTTCTGTAAATAGCATCAATTTACAATCCAGGGTGTTCTTTACCTGTAAATAGCATCAAGTTACAACCCAGGATGTTCTTTTTCTGTAAATAGCATCAATTTACAACCCAGGGTGTTCTTTACATGTAAATAGCATCAAATTACAACCCAGGGTGTTCTTTACCTGTAAATAGCATCAAGTTAGAACCCAGGATGTTCTTTACCTGTAAATAGCATCAAATTAGAACCCAGGATGTTCTTTTTCTGTAAATAGCATCAAGTTACAACCCAAGATAAATAGCATCAATTTACAACCCAGGGTGTTCTTTACCTGTAAATAGCATCAAATTACAACCAGGGTGTTCTTTACCTGTAAATAGCATCAAGTTAGAACCAAGGGTGCTCTTTTCTTGTAAAATAGTGTCAAGTTACACACAGGATGTTTTTTTACCCTTGAAATAGCATCAAGTTATAACCCAGGATATTCTTTACTTGTAAATGGCCTATAAAGCTTATTGCAATGTGTATTAAATGCTTTTAAAGCAGAAATTTTGAAATAATATAGATTTTTGTTTGTGTGTTGCATATTGTTTTAGACATACAAAAGTAAATATCTTTCTAATTATATACATGTACATGTAATAAGATTAAAAAAAAATATCATGTATGATACACATTATTGTGTTGCCTCTGTTCACGCAGTGGCGATATATAGGGATCACTACCCGTCGTCTTGCTTCGGCGTTGGCGTCCGTCGTTGGCATCACAAAAATTTCTGTCACATTTTTCTCAGGAACCATGTATCCGGGCCTTCTGCAATTTAGTATGGAGTATCAGTATGGGCATCTTTACCGTGTAATAGAGTTTTGGATCTCTCGCATGCCCACTTCCTGTTTGACAGAACTTAGAATATTTTTGACGTCTTGAAAATTTCTGTCACGTTTTTCTCAGGCACTACAGATCCCAGCCTTCTGCAATTCAGTATCGAATATAAGTATGGAGGCCTATATCGTTTAATAAAGTTTTGGATCTCTTGCATGCCCACTTCCTGTTTGATGGAACTTAGAATATTTTTGCTGATAGCCGCTACAAAAAAATTCTGTTGCGTTTTTCTCAGGAACCACATATCCCAGCCTTCTATAATTTAGTATGGAGTATCAGTATGGGCATCTTTACCGTGTGATAGAGTTTTGAATCTCTGGCATGCCGACTTCCTGTTTGACTGAACTAATAATATTTTTCGAGTCTTGAACATTTCTGTCACATTTTTCTAAGAAACCACATATCCCTGCCTTCTGCAATTTGGCATGGAGTATCAGGATGGCCACCTATAATGTGTAAAAGGGTCTGGGATCTCTTGTATGCCCACTTCCTGTTTGACATAACTTTGAATATTTTTTGTGTTATTACGCAGGCGACACATGTCTACCATGGAAGACTTACAACTAAGTTTTTGTTTACACTATATAAATTTTCAGGTTTCATTTTCTCAAATCATTAAAGACAAAGTTAATAAATAAATAAATAAAAAAACAAAACGCAGACATTTTAAAAGTCTTCATATAAATGAACTTTGAAGTCAAGGGGTGATTTTGAAAATTTAGTTATTAATATTCTCAATGACATAACTGTTTTATATGATAATGTTGCTGATGATGAATTACACATATTTTTTCCATGCCTTCCTGATCATCTACTAACCCATATATTTATTTCTGGTAAGTTATACTTAACCCATGCATGGCCTTGTTGGTATTGGTTAAATTTGTTTGAAGTATTGCTGCCATCACATTGTGTCTGTTGTTACTGTATTAGGCATCAAATATGTACATGCTTTTTCTGTACATCTGTCACATTTTGTTTTCAGACAGGGGTCCAATTTTATGTAAATTCCATGTTAAAAAAATCTTAAATATTGCCAATGCACTTCAAATATTTTTCAAGTAGGGTATATTATTCTAGACTTAACTAAACTATCAAATTGATAATCGATCACATATCAATAAAAATCGAACTGTAATCGATTGATTAGTGCGACTAATCGAACATTTATCGATCAAACTCTCTGAGGAGTTTGATCGATGATTTTGATAAGAAATTTGTGATCGATAAGTGATCACTGAAATTTTCCTTTAACTTCAGACAGTGTTTAGTACCATCAGTATGGTTAGTCAAAATATAATAAAGCAATTCAGATGGCTGATATTAATTCTGTCTTATTGAACAACTGATCTTTAATCAATCAGAAATCGAACAGAATTTTCTAATCAAAATCATCGGTCAAACTCCTCAGAGAGTTTGATCGATAAATGTTCGATTAGTCAAACTAATCAATCGATTAGCGTTCCATTTTTATTGATAAGTGATTGATTTTCAATTTGATTGATTAGTTAAGTCTGGATTATTTTGACCAGATATATCATGATATGAGGAGTATTTGCTAAAAATACAAGTCACGGGGCGGTAAAATTTCCCGAGCCTGAAAGGTGAGAAAAATTTAGACCCAAGACTTGTATTTTTGGCAAATACCCAACGTTCATAATATCTGTTTAATTACACCGAATGTCTCTATCATCAAAGCGCACAGATGACTCTGGGACAAATACCACATTGAAGAGATATTTGCCAAAAAATACAATGGCTATTAACCAATCAGAATGCAGCTTACTTACATACAAAGTAATTATTTTTATAATAACTCCAATCACTTGGTTATGATATAATTTTGTTCATTGTTGTGTTGGTGTTTGTAATCAGTAAAATATATCCAATCCAAACCATATGTAAATGAAAATAAATCGTACTAAGTTTAAAAATGATCTGCTCAAATAAACCTGTTCAGATTAAATAAATTTATTATCTCCTATTATAAATCACCAGAAGAAATAATGTAAGGTCTAAACAGGTCTTTACTGTATTTACATTTTGTTTGGACGGTGAAAAGCTTTCCAGATGGTATGGTTTAACTGTTGAGTGACCTACTATGTATTGTCTGGTAGTGTTTTGGAACAATTGTATGTAACATGTACAGTCGAACTTTCATGGCCCGAACACCTGAGGGACCGATGAAAACAGTTTGAGCTAGAGGGATGTTCAACTTATTTAGTTCGAACTATGTTCAAAATGAACAAAGGGACCAGAAAATGGGTTTGAGACATCCATGGTGTTCAAGCTATTGTAGTTCGAGCCATCCAAGTTCTACTGTAATTAAATTTTGTTATGTACATCTGCAGTTCTTTCACATTAAAACCACCATGGTGTACATTATACCAAGACAGTCTACATAAGGAGTGTACAAGTTGAAGTAATAAATTCTCCTTTCAGTCATGCAAAAATCTGTTCTTATGAACCTTTGATCTGTCAGTCTGTATGTTTCTTTTTATACCCCCCGCAAACAAAGTTTTTATACCCCCCACAAACAAAGTTTGGGGGGGTATATAGGAATCACCCTGTCTGTCTGTCCGTCTGTCTGTCTGTCCGTCTGTCTGTCTGTACATCTGTCCACACTTCTCGTAAGCGCAACTCCTCTTAAACGGCTTGAAGGATTTTGATGAAACTTTACACAA
>MJUU01050681.1:10747-23674 GCA_002080025.1 Modiolus philippinarum | reverse complement strand
ATCTGTTCTAAGCGCTGATTGGCTGAATTGGTGGTTTGACACCTTAAGTGGTACCCTGAAATGAATATCTTTGATATAGCATTAACATGAAAAACACCTTTTTGCAGGGACCACCTAAAAACTATTATGGCCCAATTGACTCAGTAGTTTCAGAGAAGATCTTTGAATGAAAAGTTTACGCCGGACGGACGACGGACGCAAAGTGATGGCATAAGCTCACCCTGGTCATAGCCAGTTGGGCTAAAACACAAGGCACACACTTTCGTAGTTGACATATATCATAACTTTCGCGATTAGTCGAGATAAAATAACACGACTTTGTCATGTTATTATTGAAAGAGTTATCATAAATTATCGCAACAACAGTTTATGCCAACGCTACATGTGGGCAATGACTCTCTTAAAGTCGTGATAATTATCTTGACTTTTTATAGAAATTATGGCGATGATATATTTTTTATGTCGACAAAATACCCAAATTATCACGACTTGTCGCGATAATTTATCACGACTTTAGCTTATCTCAATGATAGAAATAGACTTCCATACTGTGCATAAAATTTCATACTAGACATCCTTCGAACTTATTATAACCTTGACACAACTTCAAGGTCAATGCTGTTATTGTCAAGATGAACTAAAAATTGAGCTTTTGAAAAGGATAAATTGAAAATATCGATTTTTGAAGTGATCTTGAAATCATTCAAAGGTAATTATATGTTGAACTGATCCTTAAAAGAGCATATGACTAACAGAATTGATACCTAGGGTCAGGTAAGTTTAAAATACATGTTACAGGGCAAATTAGAATCCAGAAGGATCCGGAATCCTCCTAGGGCAAATTGGAATTCTGATTTATCCTAGGACAAATTGGAATTCTGATTTGCCCTGGTTTAATCCAGTGTAAATTGGAATTCCAATATCTACTAGGACAAATTGAGATATCCAGATTTGCCCTAGGAGGATTCTGGATCCTACTACATGTATTATTTAAAACTAAGGATGACAATTTCACAGATATACTGTAACTGGTTATCCGGAAAACCTTTCGACCGATTAACCGGTTAACCGGTGTTTGATGAAATATTGAATGTCTTCCAGATAATATGAATAAATAATTAAATTTGTTTCTCTGTTTCGTGGGATAGGGATACAAAGAAAAATATATAAGTTAGCCATTAGATACTTTCCAATCGTCGTCTCAGGAAAGTGCTCCTGTGATATTCTACTTTTTTCTTGGTTTATATAATAATTTTACCATTTTAATCCATATTTATTTTTCTTTCGTTTTTCAAACTGTACAAATTGGGTAAAACAGTGGAATTACAAATTTTCTTGATGCAACTTTTAGTTTACTTTATTTTGTGTACAGGCATGTCCAGTCCCCTCATAAAGTGCTTAATCCCGGTGCTCATCCCACAGGACATTATTATTGTTTGTATTATAATACGTAATACATGTTCATGAATTTAATAAATCTAGCATATATTCCGTTATAACAGTACTTTTAAATTGAACATTTTGTTAATTTATGTAAACTCTATAATTTCTAAAGGTAGATAATTAGCAAATTAAGTTAGCTAATTAGATTCAGTTGAAGTCACTATGATAGGACTGAAAATTTAAAAGTAATTATTAAATTATTAGTGTCAATTAATTGGTCTTTGATATCCAATCAATTAAAAAGATAAAAATACCGATGTCTGATTGTACCCATAACAATATACAACTGAAATAAATTTTGACGCCGAGTACTCGAATACCGATTTTGCTAACCGGTTACACCTTATTCGACCGATTAACCGGTTACTCGTTGCCATCCCTATTTAAAACCAATTAAGATTCTTTTTAAAACAAGTAAAAATTAAGATAAACGAACAATAAAATCTAATAATAACTAATTAAAAACTAAATCAGTACTGGCAGATTAGAACAGTTACAAGTGCAACATATTTACATTTTTCTTTAACTCAAACCTATTACTGCAACAATTCTTCAAATTGTCATTGTGACATTTTGTGGAACAAGTAATTTTGAGGATGTAAATGTAGGTACTCTTTTGACGGTTAACTGTAAAAATTACGGTATGATATTTTAATCCCTTCATGAATCACACATTGGTAGCAGAAAATGGCCGTTTCAAGGATAGGGACATCTTTGAATTTGAATTGTAGAATATTTTTCTTTTTTGCAAGTACAAATAAATAATTTGATGTGACATGAAGTGAAAATTAATATTTTTTTCCAGACAAAATAGCTCAACCCCATCCCCTGAAAATCAAATGGTCATCCCATTTGACCGATCAACTATATGGGTGTTAATACTTACAGTGACACCAAAGTCAAATCTACTTACACTGTGAAAGTATTATTGTTCGTTGGGTCCCAAATTTTGTGGTTCGCTTAAACCAAGAAGTTTCCAACTAAAAAAAAAAAGTAGCCACAACGAAATTTGCCGCGACTTTTCTCCAAATATCTTTTAAAGTAAATGTTAAAGGATGACATGGCATACACCAATGGAAAGCTAATTTTTTGCCGCTTCATGCCATGCATTACCATAATTTTACAACAAAGGGTTAAAAAGTTTTCCATTACCCTTCTATGTTATTTTAACAGAAAATTTGAGTCGAAAACAGAGGGAGTATAACTGGGTTAACTGAACACCTGTATTTATTGTTATAATGCCCTGGGGTATATCGATTAACCAAAACACGTGGGTCGGGAGTTAATCTCGATTGCGAAGCAAAAAATTAATTATGTAATTACTTGACAAAGTGTCAACAAAAATTTTTACCTGTTAACAAATTTATTTTAATAAAAGTAAATGGTAACTGGATATTGGTTCTGCAAATTTTATTCTCATATTTACTTAAACATTTTTATGTAAATTAGTAAACAAATCAAAATTCTGTTTGTTCATTGGCCACCCGAATAAACAACAAACAAGCACCCTATATGCAAATAAGAAACCCACCGGCAATCAATTTTGTGTCTTTTCATTGGTTTGTTGGTTTGCGTAAATCATTCATCAATCACTCCCACATCGAATTTCTTTAAAATTTGTAAGAAATTAACATTAAAGTCTATGGAAAATATTTTTATTTGAACTTTGATTATATCGGTAAATATACCAAAAGTAGCGGCAAAAAATTAGAAAATGATGCATATATGTTTTATTAGGGTCTTATATAAAACAAATTAGCTACATCGATTTAAGTTGCGGCAAATTTCGTTGTGCGTACTTTAAATACATTTTTTCCATAGAGTTTTAATGCATTGAATTCAAAACCACAAATTTATGAAAACAAAAGTACCGGTACTTCCACAGTATATTAAATTGAGATGTTGTTCATCACATTTTTAAATGATAAGTCAGTAGGATCCGGAATCCTCCTAGGGCAAATCTGGATATCTCAATTTGTCCTAGTAGAAATCGGAATTCCAATTTACACTGAATTAAATCCAGGGCAAATCAGAATTCCAATTTTTCCTAGGAGAAATCAGAATTCCAATTTGCCCTAGGAGGATTCCGGATCCTCCTAGATTCCAATTTGCCCTGTAACATACATAGTTATATTTTTTCATAGAAATTTCCAACTTGCCATGTTTCCATTTTAACTTAACTTTTGCAATGATCTTCTAAAACACTTCTTCTTAAACCACAAAGATTTTTATATTTCTTTAAATAACTAACCTAGCTGCTTAAGACAATTTTATGAATTGCAGTTGTTGCCTTTCCTAAAAATTGACACACTGAAAAATGAAAAAAGAAGCATAATTTTGTTGCAAATTTGCAGCACAAAAAAGATCAATTTCTTGACATATTCGATAGCCTTGTTCTGAGTGCATCTTATGCAAAGTGTTTGAACTGTTTAAGAGATGGCCAACAATTCTTCAAATAAACCTCATAAAAGTTATATATGAAATGTATTTATTTCCGTTTAGCTAGGAAAGGTATACCAGCAAAATGCCAAGATTTACATATTATAAACGATAAATTTTTATAGAGTTATTTAGAATAAGTATATCTCCTTGTTCCATTGACACTGTATCCTTAAAAAATATTTGAGAATCAAGCATTACACCAATAAAGAACAGTACCTGAAATACACCTGAAACACGTGGAAGTGTTAGAACCACAGATCCAAATTCATGTATTTGTTTGTTACTTTCTGAGTATATAATAATCAATTATGTAGCAAATTAATCTGCTTCACAATATGTCATTTAGGACTTTTATCTTACTATGATGTGCTAAGCCTTTTACCGAAGAGCTTGCATTTTCCAATCGAACTCGAGATACAAATTTTATGAGTTTCTTGGTCCGTAGATTTATATATTTTAGTTATTTGTTTAATCATCAACTGTTATTAGGTTAGCATTATCTAGGTTTTTAAGAAACAATGACATTGGTGATTTAAAAAAATACAAAAATATAGAAGTTGCATAGTAAACAGTAAGTGTAGTTATACTGTACACGTGTTTCATGGAGTAGCATTAGAATCAAATAATATGAAAAGCCATAATACAAAAGTAATCAATAAAGATTGATTGATTGATTGAATATTGTTTAACGTCTACTCAGCAATATTTCAGCTATATCAAGACGAGAACAAGTTTGTTGATAAATAATCACTTTGGGGTATGGAAATGGCCATGGGACGGGAAATTCTGACTGCCACTGGAAAAGTACTCATTACCAAATATATCGAAATAGGAAGCCAAAACCAGTACCAAGGACATCCACCGAGTGCAATACTCGGAATGAAGCCTCAGTATTTTAAGATGTTACAATTTTTATGAAAACTGTATATTTCTATAAAACGCAAGGTAAATTTTTCATGTCAGACAAGTCGTAACTATTTGGCTGGTGAATACCACTGTAACCAATGTACATTGTAATATAAACTTGAATTGCACTCAAACCGGTGCTAGGGGCCGTCTTGAACTTACTATGAGGTAAGAGTGTTTGCTCTTTGTTGAAGACTTCATGGTGACTTCAAGATGAAGAACAAAAATGAAAGGTTGTTCCATTTGCTGGATCTTGCAATGTATTAATAGGGATTTTGTCCAATGTACATTTACTCCATATAACTTTATTTGTTCATTTACCATTTCAGTAAATTTTTGACTAATTTCACTTTCAAGATTATCCTAATATTTTTAATTTTTAATTCCTATGTTTATATTTACGACATTTTAATACATGTATATGATTAGTAAAAGGCACATTTAATAAATTTGATTTTAGTATATTGTATTTATTGCTGTTTTTTTTATTCTTCTAGATTTTACCGTAGGAAAGCCAGAAAAGACTGTTAAATATTGGTCCTTGTGGTAAGAAGATTACGGATAGATTTGATACTTTTCTTCTCAGTAGTTGTAATATGAGCCATCGACAACATACTACAGACGCGCAGTTTCACTAGAAATACTCGAATTGCGATGATTTTATCTGGCTTGGAGTTCTTTTTTATGCTTTATCCTACAGATACGTGTTGCTAAAATCCCTTGATTAATAGACATACTCCTGATATAATTTCATATGCTCATTTAATGGAATAAACCTGATCATATTATTATTAATTCAGCATGCAAATATGCAACAGCGCCATAATGGACCGTTGAGGTCCGTTAATTTGAAACAACAGGTAAATCTTATCTTTTAAGGATGTAACACAATGATCTATTACTCTGAACTCGTGTTATCCAAATCCGAGATATGCACAACCTATGACAACTGCGCATACCATAATTAGTGGTTTTCCGTTATTTTGAATATTTTCAACATTTTTCAAAGTTTTGCATTCATCACTGGGAAATCAAAGAGTTTTATGAAACCGTCTTTGATGGTATTTTAATTCAAACTGATATACTGACCGTCATCGATGAAATCTACAGAACACTTTGGTGCTCCTATCCAGTTCGTACCATCACATGTAGCTGTAGGACTTCCTACATTTCTGTAACCATCGTGACATATATACCCAACTACGTCATCCTTTTTATAATTTGCTTTAGCTCCAGTTGAGTAACCATGTTTGATTGAGCCAGGTGTTGAACACATTATAACTGACTATTTTTCCCATTTCATGTTCAGCTTCAACATTGCATATAATGGTACACTTTCTATTAGTTAGAAAATAATGTTATCTAATCTACGCGTAGATTTTGGCAAATGGAGAAAAAAAATCCACTTTAAACAATTTATCGTTGCCGTTTTATCTATTTTCTCTCCTTATTTAGTCTGTAAGACTATCAATAATGCTACTTTTATAACTTGATACTTTTGTGTTCAATGTTATGTAAATTGAAGGAATAAAAGTAGTGCAGCAAACGTCCACGACTTATCAACTTGTTCTATTCGTAGGCTTTTTTAACATATATTCTTGTGTGGTTTACAATCGTATAAAGTGAAGCAAGATACTTTATAAAATTTGTCTAAGGTTACACTTGAAGGACTGTAACATTTTATTTGTAAGCTAATAACTGGAACATGCAAGTGCACATTTTTATATTAATAAAGAAAAGATAACAGGAAACACTAACAAACTTACACTTCATGTTTGTATCAGCCGATTTATATTCTTTGGGGAAGGTAATTCTATAAGAATGATACCGACAATCAAAACGAATTTTCTGTTGAAAATATGTAAAACATTAGCACTTTCCAATGGTAATTGGCTTATTTTTGGGTTCTTCATGTGCTAATGTGATAAAAATTGTGAAAATGTACTGACATTACTCCATATGGCAATTAAAAATGTTGAAATGTTTATTAAAAAATATATAAACAATAAATGTATATTTTAAGGTGGCCTTTCAAAAATATTGAATTTGCAAACTTTTCCAGTGAAGGAACAATTACAGCGGAAAATGGCCACACCTATTTCGCCCCGACATACAAAGGTATGCATTCTATCAACCCTTTACATCCGATTGTATGTCATTTTTTCTACGACCAATGCATTATTTGATTTATTAAAGAGACCACTGATACACCATCATCATCATCATCTCTACATTGACAACTCTGGACAAAATTTTGCGATTAGCGTGATGATTTCGATTTTCCAATTGTGAACTTCCCGTTTTTGAGCAGTAATATTCCTAAATCACCAGCATATGGCGCCTTCATTTCACAACTCATCAGCTAGCGATTTTGCAACCAAAGCGAAATTATTGTCACAAAAACTGATACATCAAGGGTATGTTCAATCACTACTGCAATTGTCACAACAGAAATTCAGGGAGGTCAACATAATTTGACAAACCGTTACAATGTTTCTATTCCACAGTTGAAAATATATATCTTTGGGTAGATAACCGGACTGACAAACACCGACTGTGACATAACCGGACCTTTTACTGGCAGTGTGATGGGTGCTAGGCGTGGAGCAGATCATGCTTAAAATCCCGAAGCACCTGGTGATACCTCAGTTTTTGTAAGAGTTCTCACTGCTAGTGCTTTAGTTTTGTGGTGTTCTTGTTGTTTATTTGTATTGTCTTTGTCGTGCTGTCTTGCTGTCTCAATTCGTGATGGATATCAATTGCCGTAATTTTGAATTTTGGAATTCCCCCTTTCATCATTTTTGCTTCTGTATTCGTTTGCTGATGTATATTAATTCATTTATTAATTCTCTTATGATTTGTTAATGTTTAAACGTCCAGAAATTATAACAGAAGATGTTTATTGTTTATTTTATTTGCAAATTTTTAATTGTAAATTTTTGAAGGTTCATTTTTTAAACATAACAGTTTAATCGATATATGACAAAATATTTGATATTACGCAGTTTCACACTTTACAAGCATTGGCAAACATTCTTCGGCAAAAAAGTAAAGAAGCAGTTTATATATTTGACAAGTCGCGTTGATTTTTAGAGTCAATCAATAACTCTTTAAAAAGCAGCTACATGGACCCAAATCAAATGTTTCATTTATATGTAGATATACAATTCATGCGTGTGAATGCTGGAATAAATCAATGAAAAATTATTTTCAATCACAAACCCAATTTGCATAAAATTACAAAGCTCAATCAATACTGAAAATTGTGTTTCAGAAATTACCTGGGTAATAAACAGAATTTTATGGCATGCCAAACCTTCTTTCAATGGTGGCAACTCTATAGCAGTTACTATTGAAAGGTCTTAGACAGTTAAAAGAAATGATCATCCCAGTACTAAGGTGACAACTATTTATTTTCAGGGGTTTGGGGCTTGTGCGATTTTGTAAATTAATAATTTAATCTTGGTGCCAGTGAAAATATTTTTTCAATCCTACTTGTCATGAAAATAAATAATTTGATTTGGATTTGAAGAATTAATTTTTTGTTTCAATCTGACGTGACATTTGGTGAAAATAAATAATTTGTTCTCCCTCATGCAAAGCTCTGTCCTTAGCTGATCATACTGGGTATTTGTTCTCTTTCAGTTTTTAAACATCTTTGAGTTTATGGTCTTCCCAACATTTAGATTTTATCTGCACTGTAGAGACATAAGTTGTCGAAATGTGCATATGCAGAAATTAAATTCACAGTAACTCCGGTATTAAGTTATTTGTTACCACTGGGTCGATGCCACTGCTGGTGGACTGTTAGTCCCCAAGGGTATTCACCAGCCCAGTAGTCAGTACTTTGGTGCTGACCTGAAAGCCTATTATTTTTGGAATCTTACAATATCTAAATTTTTGTAAATTTTGTTGAAAACTAAGGAGTATCTCCTTCATGCAAAGCTCTGTCCTTAGCTGATTTTGGTTTTACATTTAGAACATACTGGGTATTTGTTCTCTATCAGTTTTAAACATCTTTGATGTTATGGTCTTCCCAACATTTAGATTTTATCCGCACTGAAGAGACATAAGTTGTCGAAATGCGCATATGCAGAAAGTAAATTCGCAGTAATTTCGGTATTAAGTTATTTGTTCGTAATTTTAATGAAAATAAATAAATTTCCGAGGCAAAAACGCCCAGGCCTCCCCCTGAAAATCAAATGTTGGTCCCCTGAGTAAAAAATAATCTTGAATCAGTGTTCGGACCGAAACTTCAATTTTTGTCCACATTAAAGAACTTTATCAATGATCGTATGAGATGATTTTTTAGCCTTGATTAATAAGGCGGTCACGGAGATTACTATGTCAAACGAGGAAGTCTGTATAATTTGTCCTAGCTCTTGCGTAACGAAAAGGAAGGATTATGAAAACAATGTTTAATAAGAGCACATGAGTTGTAAAAATAAAGGAGTCCACTCCACTCCAAAGTATACACAAAGGTTCTTTCTTAAATGAAATCAGTGTATCTATACCATCTTTTACCTTTCTGTGATGAACTTTACTGTACACATGACCTGATTTATTCTAAAATTCCTTAGTAATTGTACTTCTGTGAGTTACCAATGCACATTGGAATATGAACTTTACCATTCCAGTGTCCTTTGAAATAATTGTATTTGCATGATGATCCTAATATTTTCATACTAAAATTGAATTTCAATACTTGTATTTCGACATTTTACACATGTATGTGATTCGTAAAAGGGTATATTTAATAAGGTTGATTTAATATATTGTATTTATTGTTGCTTTTTTATTCTTCTAGATTAATCCATACGAATGCAAGGAATGATGCTTAAATGTTGGCACTTGTGTTAAGAAGATAATTTATAAATACTTTTCTATACCGTAGTTGCTTTATGACTCCTTAATGTAGGAGAGTCAAACTCTAGTCTAAAATAAACGATGAAAGATTAGGGAGTAAATGCAAATGAGACAATGTCTTTAGAAATACACGGTAAAACCAAGCAACGGAACAAAATCTGTATATCATGTAAGGACAGAGCTATACAAGAGGGAGATACTCCTTTGCAAGTTTTCAAATAAAAACCGGTTTTCGGGCCAGCAACGAAGTACTGGCTACTGGGTTGGTGAGTACCCTGTGGGCTAACAGTCTACCAGCAGTCGCATCGGCCCAGAATGCAAATATGCAACAGAGCCAAAATTTTGCCCTTTATCTTAATCATTATTAAACAGGTAAGTCATATTTTGTAAAGTAAGTGGGAACCGAACGGTGGTCTAGAAGATTAATTCGAAGACATTGACAACCGCAAAACTTAAAGACACAAAGACAATGTATAAGGACACAGGAAAGAATAAAAAGGGGAACACGTACAGATGAACAGCGCGGATCCAATTTAAAACCATAGGCTAGATCAGACGCACGGGTAGAGTAAGCTCCTGCTTCCTTCAAGACAACTGCGGTAGTAAGTGAAATCTAGTAGAGTAAACAACAATCTGAAGCTTTAATAGGAAAAGAGGGAAACAAATATCCCATGCCGGTCCACAAGATTATGATGTTCACCCCAAATTTCTGCAGTGATTTCTTCCAGTTATTGGTAACATATCCTTGTTTAAGTAGCCTATTTGTAAGCAACCTAACTTTATCAAGGAAGTTACTATATCGACCACAGGCCCTTGAGTAGCAATTGAGTTAAGAAATGCAACTCCATATACTGGTGCTATTGGATTGCTGCTAAAAAGTCAAGTGAAAAAAAAAAACATTTCTTTAAAATGATGAAACACGATGGTCTATCATTCTGAACTACTGTTATCCACACCCAAGACATGCACAGCAGATGACAAGTGCGCATGCAATGGTAAGTGGTTTTCTGTTATTTTAACAAAATTTTGCATTTTTCAATGCCAAATAGCACGAAATTTTGAGTTAATTATTTTAATCAAGAATTCTGTGAAATCATCTTTAATATATGGGGATGATAACAACATTGATGGGTGTTCCATGGAACACTTGTGTCGCCTGCACTACAGAAGAACGATTTTTGGCCAAACGAACCTCTAATATCTGTAAAATCAAGATTTTAAGTATCATGTGCACAATTTAATCAAGTAATTAACAAATTCTGAAAGGTTGGTTGGAATATGACTTATAGTTTTTTGAAAGAATACCACATTTACAAACTAAATTAACAAATGAGCTATTTTGGCTCAGTGAACTTCTAAAATCTGTAAAATAAAAATATTTCATATCAGATGCACAGCAAGATCAGGTAAACAACATATCTTGCAAGTTTGGCTGGAATCTGATTTATAGCTATGATGGAGTTAAGGATTAACTAACCAGAATAACAAATGAGCAACTTTGGTTCCGTGAACCTCTAAATTAACTTAAATCAAAATTCTAAGTATCAGGTGCACATCTTCACCAGATGAAAATCATATCCTGAGAGTTTGGTCGTTATTGGACAAGCAGTTTTAAAGGAGTTGCGGATTCAAAAACTGACAGACTCACAAATGAGCAATTTAGCTCCGTAAGCCTCTAAAATCTGTAAAATCAAAATTTTAAGTATCAGTCGCACATCTACACTAGGTGAACAACATATCCTGAAAGTTTGGTTGGAATTGGACTAGCAGTTTTGAATAAGTTGCGGATTCAAAACCAACAGACTCACAAATGAGCAATTCTGGCTCCGTGAACCTCTAAAATCTGTTAAATCAAAATTCCGAGTATCAGGTGCATAACTACACCTAGTGAACAACATATCCTGAAAGTTTGGTAGGAATCAGACCAGTAGTTTCAAAAACCGACAGACGACGCAGGACGACGACGACGTAAGACGACGGATAGTAATCCCTATATGTCGACTCTGCTTACAGCAGGCGACACAAAAATTATCGGACAGAATTGTCAAGCGCCAAAGTCCAAGAGGCACAATGACAAACCAGGTGGAAAACCCTCTGAAAAACCGTCGAAACTGATGATCCTGACCTGTTACAGGCACTTCAAAAGAAATGGTAAGTTAAAAAAAATACTATTCAAACAGATATACTGACCGTCATCGATGAAGTCTAGAGAACACTTTGGTGATCCTATCCAGTGCGTACCATTACATGTGGCTGAAGGACTTCCTACATTTGTGTAACCATCGTGACATATGTACCCCACTTCATCATCCTTGGCATAATTTGCTTTAGCTCCAGTAGAATACCCATGTTTGATTGAGCCAGGTGTTGAACACATTATAATATACTATTTTACCGTTTAACTTTCAGATTCAACATTGCGATCCCGGATTATAACAAAAATGTACACTTTCATTGGTTGTTAAAGGCTAACTCTACTGTATTAAATGTCCAATAACATTACAATCGGCAATGTACATTAAGAAAATAATGCTATCTAATCATCGCATGGATTTTGGCAAATGAAGAAACAAATCAAGTTAAAAGAAGTTATCATGGCCATTTTATCTGTTTTCTCTCCTTATTTGGTCTGTAAGACTCATATAGATCGTATCAATGGCATGTCAAACCTCCCCTTCCATAATCATCCTAGTAAGATATATAAAATATACGCAATTCCAAATTTTTGTTGGATTAGTTTTGGGTTGTTCGTGTGCTATGATGATAAAATTTGTCAAAATGTACTGAAATTGCTTCATATGGAAATTAAAAATATTAATTAATATTTAAAAATGTTTCTCTTACATATGTTTAAACATTATTGCATTTGTCCAGTGCATTAACAATTAAATAGGAGAGTGGCCACACCTCTGCCACCCTGACATACAAGGTATGTATTCCGTCAACACTTTTCATCCGATTGTTTGCCATTATTTTTTCTATGACCAATGTACAATTTCATTAATTTGTTATTTCTTTTATCTTTTGTTTGTAGTTTTAATGTTTATTTATGTATTAACGTCCGAAAAGTATAACAGAATATGGTTATTGTAAGTTTTCAATTCGAAATGTTTGAAGGTTTAAAACATAACAATTTTATTGACATCTGACTAAATATTTGGTTATCAGTATATCAAGCATTGGCAGACTTTCTTCGTTGAAAAAACTATATAAGCATTTGTTATATCTGACAAGTCGCGTTGAAATTATATATATATATATATATATATA